>CM031242.1:552908806-553202636 GCA_018340775.1 Taxus wallichiana var. yunnanensis | reverse complement strand
AAATAATATATAGTTTATCCCTCCAATTTTGGAGCATCACGCACATGTACTAGGGAAAGAAATAAATGTGTAGATCTATTAGCAAATTCAGAAATTGATAAATCTGAAAAAGGGTTAGTAATAATTGCATGGAATGGTTGGGTCTCGATTCCCTTTTAAGAAATGATATGCTATGAAAATATGATGGTTTCTATTGGCTTGGAGCATGCGAGGGGTAAGGGTTTTGTTATTTATTTGTTTTTGTCCATGTCTTGTTCATCCTTTTCCTCTGCTTGTGCTGTTATGGATTCCGACCAAGATCCTTTCCTGCTCCTTGCTGGCAAGAATCGGGAAATGTCTCTAAAATGGCCATTTTGATAAGCATCTGAAACTCATTTTAAAAATTGAAATGGAGGAGGACTTGGTGGTGGTGAAATTTGTGATTGGTGAGAGGTATTTTCTCACACAGGGGAGGCCCAGAGTCAACAGTGAGGTGGTAACAAATTTTGTTGAAAATTTTCTCATCATTCGGCCTTCTAATCTAGATGCCATCAACCTAGCCCTCCTCTGGATTAAGCCTTTGCATCGAGTTAATCTGATATTGGTTATGGGGAGGAAAAAATTATCTTTTTGGCTTCTATATCCGCAGAGATCTTGGTTCAGAATGAATGGGTGGAGATGAGGATATTTAAGGAACTAGAAAATGTCATGATGAAGTCCTAGTTTTCACAGAGAATTTGGTGGATTTCAGTAAAAATAAGCAAGTTAGTTGTACTCGGTTAAAGTACCCTAATCTCACCATAGTGAAACCCCTATCGACCCAGTGCCAGAATGGTGGAACGAAACCAAAGCGTCTACGGGGAGGCGTATGAATATCTTTGGAATGGTTGGGAGAAAACTTCACCTCTGCCATGGAATCCTTGGCTGAAATAAACTCTGAAGAATAGGGGACACCCGAGTTTCTCATCTCTATCTCCTCATATTCAAATACATAGAGTAGCCAGTCTAGCCTGCATAACTATAAAGTATAGTATATAGTTTTTTCTATGGTGAATGTTTACCCTTCCTACTAGATTTTGTTTGTTTATACCAGTTGTATATTTTTTGATGTTTTGTTTCCCTGGTTTTTATCTGGATTCATCCGAGGTTTAAGCCTCTCTGAAATGTAAAGGGTACGGGTCCTTCAACCCAGTTTATTTATATAAAAAAATAAAGTGGTGGCTATATTATTAAAGGTAAGTTTTGAGTAATTTTGAGCGGTGTTTTTTTATTAAATGCGTAGTGGTCTAATATTGAAAAGTGGGTAATGTATTGATAAAGTGGTGTGCTTTTTTATAAGGGTGTTTAATTAAGGTTAAGGCTAATTATTTAGATTTTAATAAAAATAAGGTTAAACTAATTAGTGTTCATTAATTAGTCCTTAATTTAAATTTAATTAGTTTAAATTTATCGTTTGAATTAAATGTTATTATAATTTTTTTCTCTTTTGATTTCTAAATAAGACTAATAGGGAAAATTCAAAGTACGATTTATAGCGTTATTGGACACTTTTTACTACTAACTATTTTCTAGAGTTTGTATCACCATTCTTAGCATTTTTACGCATTCTTGGAGCCCATACTGAGTCCTGGAGGTCCCTTGGACTCATTTGTGAGCCATTTCTTTCCTCATTGTAATTTATCTTCATCTCTTATAGGTTAGTGAGTGCGCAGCCACAACCTTGTGGCAAGAGAGCCTCCTTCCTTCTCGATTTCTTTTGTGATCATTTCCTTGTTTTGTTATGCATGACGGAGCTTATTGTGGTCTCCATGCTTATGTGATATTTATCTAATTACAAGGTGAGTAACCAAGTTCCTCACGTCGCACAAACACATGGGTGTAATGAACACACTACTTATAAAGTGATGCAATCAAGGGGGTGTTCATTTTGTGTGGTTATTTTCTTTTATGCTATTTTCTTTTCTCACTTTTATCTACCATGGATCTCATTATTATTCCTTTCCTTACCCCATTTAACTATCACAAATGGAAAGATGTCGTATCTCTCTCTTTGATAATTTTTTTACTAGTTAGCTATGGGATTGTAAGTTGAACCAACATATGTTGCAGAGAGAGAAAAGTAGTTTGATAAATGTGATGAAGCTTTTGGGATTTTGTGTCTTTACATATGACTAGAACTATGCCTTAAAATTAACATAGCCACATCAGCCAAGGAAGTTTGGGATGCCTTAGAATTTTTTTGGGAACAAGATGAAATGAAAGGGATTGAAATGGAAAATGAGTTGATTATTCTCAGCCCTAACAATTTTGACACTTTCGAGGAATTTTCACCAAACTCAAATCTCTAAGATTGTAATTGAAAAATTATGGAATTGAAAAAAAGGACTCACAACTCATAATTTTCATCCTTTCCAAACTTGGTCCTAAGTATTATGTTTTTGTCTCTACCTTCCATGCTACAAAAAGATCACTTGGTGAAAGTTATACTATGCTCTCTTTTGATGAGTTTGTTGTTGATTTGATTAGGGAACATGATAAGCTAATTCAAATGTGTACTCTAAAATCCAAAAAATCCAAAACAACAAGGATCACAAGAATAAAAAAGGACCAATCCACCAACAAATCAAACTTTTCTACTTCCTCTTCTATTTCTAAATCTCCTAAAGAATGGATCAAATATGGATATTGTACTAGTAGGCATGATGAAGAAAAATGTTTAAAGAAGAAGATTGACCTCTTCACGAGTATTATTGAGAAGAACAATGAAGGAGTTATTGATTCTCTCAATATAATTTTGTCATCAACTCATGAAATTTATAAGGAAAAATACAATGGAAAGGGGAAAGTGAGAGAAAAAGAATATGGTAAGGAGAAAGCAAAGGGAAGAGCTTTAGTTGTAGTTATGTCACCTACTCCTAATTGGGTTATTGATTTGGGTGTATATCATCATATGGACTCATCAGACATTGATTTTTCTTCATTAGAGCCATGTGACATGTCTTCTATTTAGCTTGGTGACAACACTTCTACACCGGTTTTCGGGAGAGGGTCTGTTGAAGTGAATGGTGGAAATTTCAACAATGTGCTTAGTGTTCCTTCACTTTCAAACAATATCCTCCCAGTTTATCATATTAATTACCTTAGTCGGGGCATGCATGTTGAGTTCACTCCATATTATGTTTATGTTAGAGAGCTATATAGTGACTTAATCATTGTAGTTGGTACATTTGGTCATCACACTCAGCTTTACTCCTTTTCTCACTTTGTTCCTACTTCAGATTCTTCATCTGACTCATGTGCACATGATGATATCTCGAGAGATTACTTATGATGATGATGAATTATCTTATAGTATAGTTGATTTCCATAGTGATGGGGACCCACCTCCACCATCCACTTATCACCTACCACATCTTGAGGAGTTATTTCTTGATCCACCTAATTTTGGTCCATTATAGACTTTTCAAGGAGCAGGTACTTTTATTTGGGACTAATTGGAAATCAATAACTCTTCTATATATTTACAAGACACTCAAATTTCCTTCTTTGTCATTGCTTTAGATTCACCATCCCTTCATGGAGTAGTTTCCTCTTATATCACACATATAAAGCATAATTCCTTAGATGGGAACTACACCTTGTCACTTCATGTTAGAAGCACAATGGACTGAGATGGGGTATGAATAAGTCCTTTAAAAGTTTTAACCAATTTATATTTACTTACTTAAACCATAAATCCTTCAACTATACATTAATGTGTCCTTAACATTCATTGAAATGAACATAACCAAAAAAGAGACAAAAGAACACAAGATATAAGTGGGAAAACCTAAAGGGGAAGAAAACACACTGAAACTTCTTATTATATTACTCAAACAAAAATCATTTAGTGAAGAACCAACTTCACAAGGAGCATTAACCCCTAGTTTAGTGGAGTGATGAACTAAAATGTGAATTTTATTAAGTAAATCTAACTAGGAACAACAATAAATAATAGTAAATAAATGTAATGAATAAGCATATAAAGTGACCCAAAAACCTAAAATAATGAAAATGTGAAACCCTAATTAACAAATAGGTTTGGAAGGATCTTAGCTAATTCGTAGGCTGATATGGAATGTGTCGTAAAATAAACTAAACATTCTAGAAGCATGAACGGACATGTAGAGGTCCCAAATGGGAACGATCTAAGTTATTTGGCTGGAGTGATGCACCTAGGAGAGGATCAGGGTCCCTGTGGGCACCCTATTCTACATTCTAAGTGCCTTAGTCTCGAGCGGGAGGTCTAGAAACAAGATTTGCAGGGTTAGATGATGATGCAAAGCCCTCGCTTCCTCTTGTTAGAGTAGGTATTTACCTTAGCTCATGTTCACCGTGGTACATTATTTACCTTTATTGTCTTTATCCTCACCCACTTATGTGTGTAGATATTTCTTTTTATCTTATTTAGATATTAGGAGATATTATCTAGTTGTTAGGTATAGTTCTTTCCTTGATCTATAAAAAGTTCTTTCCTTGATCTATGGTATTGACTAGATCCTTGATGTTTAGTTCTCTCCTAAATCTATGGTCTTGACTAGTTCTTTGATGACTAGTTATTTCCTTGATTTATGGCTTGATCTATGACCTTGACTTGTTCTTAGATTGTTATTCCTTGCCTATATAAGCAAGGCCCATTCTCATTGTATTTCATTGAGTTACATAATAATATATGATATGCTCATTTGTTTGAAAGGTTCTATGTAAAGTTATTCTAGCGAATTACTTTCATCTTTTTGATCGTGGTGTTTGATTAGCATTTGTGTTCTTAGCTTGGTATGATCTAGTTATCATTCCTTTTATGGTATCGAGCTAGACTTGGATACACCAAAAGCTCAAACTTATGGTGGAGAGGGATCTCATCATGTTAATTAGTTACTACGCCAATACCCTCCCGCACGATGGAGCCGGGTATACACCCAATCAGGCCCAATGACATATTAAGAGGAAGTGACACCGGGAATTTCCCGGGAGGTCACCCATCCCAGAACTACTCGGGGTGGGGTGGCACGCTTAAGCGCATGGTATGAGCTACACTTGACTTGCCACCACACCAAAAGCTTGAGCTTTTGGTGTGACGACAAATGTCATGTAGCTCGATACCATAAAAGGAACAATAACCAGATCGTACTCAAGCCAAGAACACAGATGCTAATCAAACACCATGATCAATAAGATAAAATTAATTGCCGAATAACTTTACACAAAACCTTTGCAAAAAATGAGCAGCAATATCTTATATTATTATGGAACTCAATGAAATACAATGAGAATGGGCCTTTCTTATATAGGCAAGGAATAAGAATCTAAGAACTAGTCAAGGTCATAGATCAAGCCATAAATCAAACATAATTTGACCAACTACTGAAAATAGGTGCACCACAATCCAAGAAAAAAAAGCAACAAGGCAAGGAAACAAACTCAGTGTCACAATCCAAAAAATCCAAGGTAACAAGGAAAGGACACAAAACTCAAAGAAGCGGGATCAACACCACCCTCCCATCTGTTGAATGGGTGGAGTGACACTATAAATCTATATGATTTGTCAAAACAACTACACAAACATTGAAAAACTAACTTTGGGCTCCACTAGAATAGCTCCCCCACAAGAGAGACTATCAACATGCCAAAAGTGTCAAAAAAATGCAGATACAAAATCTCTCAACAAACAAGAGAGATACACTACACCTGCTAAAGAAAAATGCTCAAAACAAGAAGCATCACAATGCAAAAGGTATAGAAAGTGGAGTAAGAGGCCAAATGGTGGAGGATCCACACCTGTAGAGTCCTCTCAATGAATGCCTATGTCGCCTCCACGAGTGATCAGATATCCACCCCAAATCAACACGGATAGATGAAGAAGATGCATGCATATGACTTGGTACAAAATGCACAATGGGTGCATGCAAAAGAACATCAAAATGTGTGTTAGGTTAATCATGTCTAACACCTAAAATCTCAAGTTTCTCAAGCTTGAGTTAAGGTGCAAAACTCATGTTTGCTTATGATCCTCGTAAAGATTTGAGCGAAAAAAAAGGAGCTCACAATGTGTGATCCCAATGAAGTATACGATCGAAAAACTAATGTCATGGCGATAATTCCACTTAACATGTGGAATAGAGGAAAAAATACCTTGTGAATGTCTCACAATGACTTCTAGTGAGACCCATAACGGAGCATGCGAGAACCGAATGCGGTGGTATGCTTCTTAATAAAGGCATGCAAAATTGAAAGGTATAGGATACACAACATGTGGTACTATAATAGGCACAAATGTGGAAGAGCATGTAGTAACAAGGCTCATAGGTTTATAAGCATCAAAAGTAGGTTCATGCTCAAAGACTAGCAGATCAATGTCAATGGTATCGTGAGTAGGAGATTGCGTTAGCATCCGTCTCATAAGTTTTATTTTGCAAATAAATTCATTGTATATTCATATATTTGATATTTGGTCGTATTTGTTGCTGCATGAATTTTTATAGAAAACAAAGGCTTCCATTGGATCCGGAAGGTGTGAAAACCTTAAGATCAACTATAAACTTGGCCGCTTCCGTAAACATCCATTTTTTTGTGGTTTGTTTGTTGTTACCTCAGAAGCACACTAGATCACCTCGGGATTTGCCCCACAAGAAAAGAAAATATGGATTATTTTTTTGGGGTCTATTGTTTTTTCGAGATCTACACAGATTAATTTTTGTTGTGGCATATTTATCTCGGTTTACGTGTAGGAAGGTTTTCGGATCTTTCCTTTTTTGGCAGGGGTCTACGGATGTTGTGCACATTTTTACTAAGGTAGGTCATGGTCATATGAGGGCTTAAAACTTGTGATTCCTACTAGTAGGTGCTTAACTTGAGCCTCCTCTAATTTTATTTGTGTGGTGAAGGAAACAACAATTTATTTTGTTTTAGTGGAAACTAAAATAAATAACAGAGCAAAATATTAAAAAGCTTACAAATTTTGATCGGTAACTCAATTTTGAGTGCCATTTTGCAAAAGTGCTTGTTTTTTCATGATCTTTCCATTGGAGTTATTTATTTTGAGACTTGAACTATAATTATAAAGTGCCAAATATGGAGGAGTGTTGTAATCAATTGTGGATGTAATTTCGGCTAAGCCCGACATCCTAAATCTTAGGGAGTTGCAGTTTGTACTATCACGGATTCGAGAATGATATGATTTTATCTCAAGTATGTGGACTTCAAAAGGATATTGTAAAATTTGTGAAAGAAAATAGATCACTCAAGAAGTGAAATTATCTTCTACAATCACTCATTCATGATAAGGATATAATAATACACTCCCCGGAACAAATTTGCTAGCCTACAACATCACCATCATATTGTGGACAACCATATCCATGATCCTAGTCCACTTACAGTTGTTGCTCTTATACCCATTAACATTGATCTGCCATTCTTTGAGCTTGAACCTGCTTTTGATGCTTCTAAACCTATGAGGCTTATTACTACATGCTCTTCCACATCTATGCCTATTACAGTACCACATGTTGTGTATCCTATTTCTACTCAGCTACATGGCTTTTTTAAGAAGCATACCACTACATTCAATTCTCACATGCTCCATTCTATGGGTCTCACTAGCAGAGTCATTGGCAGACATTCATAGGGTATTGTTTCCTCTATTCCACATGTTAAGTGGAATTCTCGTCATGACATTGGTTTTTGAGAAGATACTTCATTGGGATCACACATTGACAGAGCTCATTTTTTTGTTCGCTCGACTCTTTCGAAGGTCATGAGCAACACATGAGTTCTACACCTTCACTTAGGCTTGAGAAACCTAAGATTTCAGCTGTCAAACATGATCAACCTCACACATTTTGATGTTCTTTTTCATGCACCCATTGTGCATTTTACACCAAGTCATATACATGCATCTTCTTCATCCATCCATGTTGATTTGGGGTGGATATCTGATCACTCATGGAGGTGACATAGGAATTCATTGAGAGGACTCTACAAGCGTGGCTCCTCCACCATTCGGCCTCTTGCTCCAATTTCTATACCTTTTGCATTGTGATGCTTCTTGTTTTGAGCATTTTTCTTTAGCAGGTGTAGTGTATCTCTCTTGTTTGTTGAGAGATTTTAGTATCGTATTTTGACACTTTTGCATGTTGATCTCTCTCTTGTGGGGGAGATATTTGGTGGAGCCCAAAGTGTTAGTTTGTCGTTGTTTGAGTAATTTTTTGATAACTCATATAGATTTATAATGTCACTCCACCCATTCAACAGTATGGGAGGGAGTGGTGTTGATCCTTCTTCTTCGAGTTTTGTGTCCTTGCCTTATTACCTTGGCTTTTCTTGGATCGTGACACTGGATTTTGTGTCCTTGCCTTGTTGCTTTGGTTTTGTTCTTGGATTGTGGCACACCTATTTGCAGTAATTGGTGAATTATGTTTGGTATTATTTTACACTTTCGACATCACTCCGTTGATGATCCTTGTATGGAGCTATTCGGTGAAGCCAAGTAAGTTGTTTTGAGTGTTATGATCAAGCAAAGGATTCATACCAAAGTTATTTAGCATTGTATGATTTTTTTGAGTCGAGCTTCTTGAGATGCCTTGGAGCGGGTCTTTACTCTCTTTACTTTGTTGTTCTTGGTTTTGGGTACCATGTGGTGTCCCTTTTTCCAGCTTATTGTCCATGAGTACCTCATCATGCCTAGTTGTCGGGACTCCGTGGACATGCCACTTCTATTTTGGCCCCTAGCTTCACTTGAGGGGGTGTTAGAGTAGGTATTTACCTTAGCTCATGTTCACCTAGGTACATTATTTACCTTTATTGTATTTATCCTCACCCGAGTTATGTGTGTGGATATTTATTTTTATCTTATTTAGATATTAGAGATATTATATAGTTGTTAGGTATAGTTATTTCCTTGATCTATGGTATGACTAGATCCTTGATGTCTAGTTCTCTCCTAAATCTATGGTCTTGACTAGTTCTTTGATGACTAGTTATTTCCTTAATTTATGGCTTGATCTATGACCTTGATTGGTTCTTAGATTGTTATTCCTTGCCTATATAAGCAAGACCCATTCTCATTATATTTCATTGAGTTCCATAATAATATATGATATTGTTGCTCATTTGTTTGCAAAGGTTTTGTGTAAAGTTATTCTTGGGAATTTCTTTCATCTTATTGATCATAGTGTTTGATTAGCATCTGTGTTCTTGGCTTGGTACGATCTAGTTATCATTCCTTTTACCTCTCACATATAACTCGTTGTTCTATGATGAATGTCGCAAATGATCAGTGATGAAGAATAGACTTGTAGGACCCCAAATCAAACATCAAACCCTAAAAATACAAATTTAAATGAAGGGGTCAGACATCCTCAGTGGCCAAAATGGTGGACTTACTTATTGAGCGTTACACTACATCTCACACCCTATGTAGTTCTATGTGTGTTCTTGTGTGATAATACCCTAGGTTACTCTTGTTGCAGTCACACTTTGTGAAAGTAACAAGCAATAACTATGTGTATAAAATTTAATAGAATGGTGGATGGAATAGAATAAACTTCCCTCTTATGCTTGTTTGATGCACATGAACCAGCCTTGTCCTTTTTATAGAGATCTAGAAGGATGCAAATGATCTCTAGATGGATATAACCTTAGATGATGATATTATTAACTAGTATTTGGTCCCTCATTGTCTCAAAAATTTATATTTATGTGGTTCTCTTGATCTAAATTTGTAATTAACCCCAAAGAGGCCGACCACCAAAAAGATAGAATATTCAAAAGGTAGAAAGTGTCCAAAAAATGGTGAGAAAGTGTAAAAAGTATCAGGGCACCCTGATTATGACCAGTGCATGTTGGTGCACTAGTACTATCCTGGGCACCCCAGTCAAATGTAAAATAGCATGGAACGATAGAAATAGACTGGGAAATTATGTGTGAGAAGTCCGTAATGATGACGAAAAATAAAAGTAAAATCACCAAAAGATGGGGGTTAATTAGGACATTCTTCACTCAAAAACCATATGAATAGTAACATAATACTATGACTAAATAACATCTAAAGTACATGATTTATTTCTACATAGAGCACCAACCATAAAAGGAGCATAAACCCCTAGTTTAGTGAAGCACCAACTCCACAAGGAGGCTATAATCCCCTCAGATGATCAAAAAAAAATCAACCACTTGTAGATGAAGATATGTAATGTATTTTTGGCACCAAAACTGATGGATATCACTAATTCATATCACACACATTTAAACCCTCTTAAAAACCTATTTCTCCTAGATCACTCAAACTTGGAATTGCAAGATATGATTTGACTGTAATCCCTTGCACAAAATATCTCTAACACTCCTCACACTATTTCACACTCTCTCATCTCTTATTTAATGCATTTGAATCTATTTCACTCTCTCAAGTAGCTCACACTTTTACCTCAATTTTCACTAGTTCAAATTTAAACCAAAACACTTGCTTTATATCCTTCTCAAATCAAAAACATGACACAAGCCAGTCATACAAATGATATATACCAAGAAAACTCAATAAAAAACATAAAAATACATCTGTTCAAATTCCTAATATGGGACCATGTAGGTCGGTCATACACCAAGACATCCAAACAAGCCAAAAATGGCTCAAAACCCCATCACCTGGCTCATCAAAGACCTCAAAACTTGTCACCATAATTTTTAATGCCTCCAAAGGCATAAAAAATGTCAAATATATCATAACAAAACTATACATTCTCACACATTAACTTTCACTAATAAAATTAGTCCTAACTCTATCAAGAAGGACCATTTCCTTCATAAAACAATTGCATCTAGGAACCTGTCTTCACCTATGGAATTCAACATCACACCATAGTGCCTCAAATGTTCCATATAACCACTCATTGGAAATTCACTAACCTATATAACATCCATTCTTTATATACCTCATGAAACATCCATCAATACAAACCACACCTACTTTCCTCTTCACCAAACTGAGCTCCCAAAAGGCAGTTTTGGAGACACAACTTTTTTTCAAACTTTATGCCACTTTAAAGACCTATAATTTCCTTAAATATGGAAAAAATTATCCCTAGTCACTCTATAATAGATGGAAAGCATCAAATAATCCAAAACATGATACGTCTACATCAATCTTAGGGAAATCTTATCCTGAAACAATCAAACTTATTCTTCACAAACTGAGATGGTTCACCTATCATATCACCTCATTAAGAAATAAACCATACATAATTGGAAATATATCTGAATCTAATTTCCAAAACATCTTACATTTCCTTCCAAATACAAGTGGAAGGCATCCAACTAGGTCAATCTCTGCAACTACTCAGAACTACTCTTTTTGGGCCCAAAGACTAGTCATCATAAATAGGGCACACTTTTCCCTCTAGGACCTTAATCATGACTTGAAAATATCATAGAAATTTATTAAAAATATCAATCTCCAATCGATGTCAATTTAGTCAACACCTTCAATGGGATACTTTTCCACAAATTGAACATCTTTAGAAACTTTCATGTTTGAGTGGGGTCCATAAACTATCACATGCTCTATCATACCTTTATGGAAATATTAAGGATTACTATATAAGATCGAACCATAATACTATAAAAATGAATCCATTCTAGGCATTTACAGATAAGATCTCTCCTACCACTTTTGAGCTAGGGTTTCAAACTAATAAAAAGAAGGTGACCTTCTTAACAATTGTTCATAAAAAACTAACGATGAAACCAATCCCTTATTTTTTAAATACTCTTGGATCAATTTAAAAACATGCCTGAAAGCCACAAGGTCCCATTCAAAACATATAATTCACAATGAGCATCAGAAATTCACAATTCGAGCTAGATTTACATTCACAAGCACCCTATTATTCCTAGAACATCATAACTTACAAATTTCTCTTCATAATGACTTTAAATATATCTCAAACTTCTAAGACACCCTTTTTCATCATCTACAATCATCAACTTATCTCAAATAGGTCTCCATCTTCATATACCATCTCATTTGCATGACTAGCTCTTAGGGTTTTGTATGGTTTAAGTTAATTTGTAGTAGAATAACCTCATACCTACATATGAAATCACTCTAAATGCCCTTAAAAACTTGATACATCATGTATCTCTCACTTAAATTACTTCATGATCTCACATGGCTTTGTAACTCATCATCATGCTTCATTTGGCCTCTAAGCACCTAGAATAGGTCTAGATGAGCACCTGAAACTAATCCTTTAGTATTTAGTTGCACCTTGAAAATCATGTGAGTGTATCAACATAATCCTATCATATTATCTATCCCACTACCATGTTCCTAAAGCCACCATGCAACTCTACTCACCATGCTCCATCACTGATGCTAGCTAGATCACTTGATTAGGCTTCCTAGACCAAGCCATTCTCACCTTTTCCATTCATGCCATCATGTCATTACCTAATTTACCATGTCAACATCATTCCTATCATCTCCTATCACTCCTCCATCATCCTCTTTATCATTAATTATTTTACATCCATGATAACACCTATAATCACACATGCCAACAATCTCCTCCTTTGTCATTTATGGAAAACACCTAGTTCTTCTCCCCCTTTTTACATTAATGAAAAATAATACTTATACAAGCATGATCTTAATCTTCTTCAACCTCTTATGATCAATTTTGGTTGGAAATTTTAATCAAACTCATCAATCAAGCATACATGCATGTTATACCTTACTAAACTATGATTTTGACCTCTTTACTTCATGGGAGCATTGTAACAGTCCTTGATCAGATGTATAACACTCATAATCATGCCAAAAATTCTGATTTTGATGTTGAAACATCATCATAAAACATTCTTTCCTTGTCTCAATTGAAAACACTCTTATACAAACTTGTATCTTGCATTAACATCTTGTATGGAATAATTTGGACCTAAAGCCCAGAAGTAACATTTTAGACCACTTTTTCCCAACTTATCTTTTCTCTAGAAACATGTATTCATCATAACTCAACTCACTATATCTCCCCCTAGGTTTGTACCATCCTTCTCTAGCTGAAAAAGAAAAAATGAGTACTTACCTTGCTTGGATGTCATAGAGATGACTAAACTTCGTTGCTTCTGTCCTGAATCAACACTTTTAGTGATTTGGTCTTCTTTAGTTGCTATTATACTTGTTTGAGTCACAAAATCACTTTCCCTTGAATTTTACCTGCAATCATGACTAACCATCTAGTCTAGCACTTCTAAACACCTTAGTTCACCTAGATTACTTGCTTCATGATCAAACTGAATCTCCTTGCCTCAAGAGCCTCCTACATACCTATAACATGCTATGACAGGGTTTCAACATGCTCTAGAGCCCTAAAATAGTACTGTGGCACCTATCATGATGCATTTGTCATCTAATCCAAAACCATGTAAACCTTTTTAACATTTTATACACTTGATTCATCATTAAAACAAACAACCCTTCCTTAGAATACCTTCAAAGACTTGTAGCATCACATTTTTGTGCACAATAATAACCTACGAAACTTGACATGATACACTTATCCATTCAAGGTGCAAGACATTACTAACTTTCCTTGCATGTATACTTGTCTTCATACTTCAAGTCTCAAGACTATTTCAAGCTTCCTTTCAGCAAATGCCATTATGGAGTCCATCATGAAACCTTCATACATAGTCATATGTTTAACTTTAAACACTATAGCAACTGAATGGTCAACCTTATCTTTTCACAAGCCTTATCACTTATAATTTCTCATGCTAATACCACTTGTCTTACAAGTATTTATGTTATCTATTACTCCTATTTGTAGTTCATAACCAATTCTCCCTACCTAGACACACTATAAACCTCAAGGAACCATACACAGATTTGTAACCCTACTTCTCAATTAGGAATAACTAACTCTTCCATATTTATATACCTAGTCATGTTTGTGATCCTTCATACTCATTTCAAGATGCAAAAATCCTCATTCATAACTCATGAAATGATAACCCAATAATTGGTCCCACATAGCACACTTATAGTCCTACAACATTGTTATGAACTCAAACATACATACCTTAACTTATGATGCACTTGTAGTGTTTCAAAAATCCTTCAGTCAAGTATTGATCCTTCATTATAGGATTTTTATAACTCTGCAGTCTATCTGGATCACCCAACATTTTCTAGAGACCATGTTATAGTCTCCAATAGTTGGGAAATACCATTACAGTCCTTAATGATCACACTCAGACCTGTAGCTTATCATTTCTCACCATTTCATATTTTTTCACTATTATCTTATATGATGCAAGAGATCATCCTTATAAAATTTGAATTTTAGCTCTAAGAAGCTGCTCAACCTGTTGGTACCCAAATTTAATCTCCTTCAAAGGCCAAGCAACATCATGGATCTGATCAAGATGCTCAGAGGTAGATAGATAGTTATGTGTGTCATTTTGTAGCTGGGGAAGCAGTCTATCTGACTTCTTAGCACTTAGGCTTTGAAAAGGAGTGGGTAGCATCTTCAAGAGGATTTGACCTATCCTCACTACTTTATGGTTGTGCCTTTCAACCAAGGTGAGATAACCTTTTTGTAACCTATTATTTATGGAGGAGATGGAGATATCCTTCCTAATAAAGTTGTTAAGGAGACCTTGAAGAAAATATGATCAATGCAACAAAATCTAACTCTCACGAGTTGTCACTCTAGATAGTGGAGATATTCTCTAGGAAAGGTTTAGGCTACTAAACACATTTAGAATCTTGATTGTTTCGCATGTTTTGGTAGTAAAATTTATGCATTTGTATACACACATGACAAACAGGGGTAGTATGGGTAGGATTAGTTGTTTTTAAATAACTTTTGGTAGGAGAATGAACTTGATTTTCCAAATCTCTGAGAACTCTTACAAAATGGAAAGTCTAGACAACAAAATACTTCAAAATAGCTAAAATGTTCCTTTAACTAGAATATGTACTCAAATGGAGGCCCAGATTTGCACTTTTTCACACAATCTATGAGATTTTAACATGAAGGCTCAAGTTAGAAGACTCAATAAAACATCAAGATCTAAGATCAATCACACCTGAGGTACACCCAAAGGCTTACAAATAATCTCTATCAACAAATGAAAGAAAAGTGATTTTAAATCATTTATTTCACTCCCAGATGAAATCTCTTCTGAGAAATGAGATTGTAAATACCACTAAACTATCACAAGGATTGAGACTGTGTGATTAAGATAGATTTTGATACAAGATTGCAACATGAACAAGAAAAACTATTTGCAGACATTTAGAAATGAAACAAACACATTTTGCATAAGATCCACATAGAATAACTCGAGTTTGATTAAGTTTTTCAATAGGGGAAAGTTTCTAGAACAATCTCAGAGCTTTTCAATGGCTATACACTTGCAACCACCTTGACATGATCGAACTTAATACAAAAGAGATATACAGGCTTCTTAGACGACTTCTCAAAAGATAGGATTTGTCAAAATTTTCCTCATCCTCCTCTTTTTTTGACCTCCTACACTCCAACTTATAGAAAAAATAAGAAGAGAGAGAGAGAGAGAGGAAAATGGAATTCCTGAAATCTATCCTTCAACCACTAGTAAGAGGTATTAAATGGAGTGAAATGATGTTCTGTTGCTTGCAAAAGGCTCCCCATACTATCCCATGACTTGCAAGCAGTGAAAGAATGATAACCATGCCTCTTAATTGCACTCCCAACCACCAAATAAAACATAGTTATGAACCTGGTCACATTATTCTACAAAATATCTATCTATCCTTCATAAAATCTAGAGTTTCTTAATTGTTGTGCATTGGGATCAGAGCCATGATTCCAATGGTACCAATTTTGTATGATTTCGTTGAGAAATGCAAAATTTATGGCCTTCTGAGTGTGAGCAGCTATTTTGGGTTTGTCAGGCATCTTCTGTCATTTGATGGGAATGAGCATTAATTGACTGGAGCTGAATATGTTTCTTTTATTTTAATATATCTACCTCATCAAAATTAAGAAAATCCAATGATGCAGAGGACGTCGCACTCATTCTAGAAAGTCCAATTTTATGAAAATCAGAGCTCAGAGTCAAAAGTTATGGTCGTTTGAAGTTGGGAGGTCAAACATTGACTTTTTATTTTCACTGCGGCTATTTGAAAAAAAAAATCGGGTCCACGTGTCTCGCTGTCCCTAGATAATTCTTTTCGCATCGCCCGATTGGGAGCTTCTTGTTCTTATCGTTTTACCATCTGCTCTGCCGTTGACCGGGCCATGAGGGCCGTTGACCTCCACATTCCCACAACATATGGTTCCTTTTGCGGCTTTTTTTCACCTTTGCACATGTCCCATGCATACCTTGCATCCCAACTATCCCATGGACCATCTGGGAGAAAAATGTTTGATTTTTCCACAAAACACCAGAATGAGCCCACCTTTCGAATTTTTTTTTCCAATTTTTCAAATAGGAAAAATGGCAGAGCCCGCAAACTTTGAAGAAATTGGGGCAAAAACAGAGAAGACTCGGGGACTTCTTCAAGGAGGGACATGACCATGGATTTTGTAAACAACTCAAAGCATCTCAAATGTAAATAAAAATTTTTTTAGAAAACCCACATCGAAGGTAGAAAATTTCACAATACATACGAGAGGAAAATAATGGCAAATGGGGAAAGACAGATCGAGCACCAACACAACCTTCCTTTGTTTCTTCATAATCTTGTGAAATATGCACCAATAGACTTCAAGACCCATTCTCATACTTATACATATTCATTGTTAATGAAGAAACTCACTTTTGTAATTCACAGGCTTGATATAACTCTTATCTTCTCCATGCAATCTTCCAAGAGTATGAACATACTTGTTATGCATTAAACATGAATAAAGGAATATGACATAATATGGTAACCTTAGACAAGCATCTAAATAAACCTATAATGTACCATTATACTCTTATTTAGATTATATTCACACTAGATGACTGACTTGTTTCATGAATTCCTAAAGTAGGGGCATACTTCATCATCAAGAACATACCCAAGATAGTGCCTTGAATTGTTTTCTAGCTCAAAAAGTTTTGTCTTATACCATAATGTATTTATATTACCCTTTTTATGCCACTCAGGGCTTAGAATTATCTCAAGTCATAGTCCAAACAACACATGTCTAAGTAATAGAGCATATGTAGATCCTTCATTTGTTTTTATCAAGGTTTACTTCTTCACTTTAGGCATGTATAGATTATCAACCATCAATACATTTCATACATCTTGTCTGGGACACCAATGTAGACCTTCAAGCAACCATACATAGTCTTAACATTCTCCATATCATTTGATAGAAAGTTCTTATTTCATTTCCCAGTCTTGACATTATTCTGACCTTTTGCATACACCTTCCAAGAAGTAGGAACACTATTGGGGAATTCATTCTATCTTTGATAGAGAGATTTGACAGGATGGACCTAGATATGCATTTTAGAAATTTAACCCAACTCAAGCAAGAAGAATCTCTAGATAAATATATTTATGGTTTTTAAAGGTTTGCAATGATGGTGCTAGATATCGATGAAATAAGACTTGTGTTTTTGTTTATCAAGGTCTTAAAGAGCCATTAAGAGGCCTAGTTTATGCCTTTAGTCCTCAATCTCTACAAGGACTAAAATTTCCTACTTCCTAAAATAAACAATTGGGGAAGGGAGGACTGAAATTTCCTACTTCCTAAAATAAACAGTAGAAGACCCTTAGCCCAATCTCGTTTCCTAATGGATAAGGTGTGATAAAAATTGAAACTATGTCTTAATAAATTATTATAAAGTGAATAAAAAGAAACTTTATAAAAAGAACTTATATCAATTTATTAATGAATTAATAAAAATAAAAGAGAAAAGGAAAGAAAAGATAAAGTAAAATTAGAAAAAGGAAAGCCACTTTATAATTATTATTTCTCCCGAGGAGAAAATGCGACCCATGTTAGGGATGATACAAGGACAAAAAAGAATTAAATGCGGGCCAAAGGAGGTGATCGGTGCTTGTGGGTGGCTACTAAGCTAAGATTTATCATAAAAGTAAGTGGGCTTGGATTTGTAAAGCATCTCTTTAATTTAATAAAATATTCTATTTTTTTGTCTGAGCTTGAAAGCTTTGCAAAATACTTCAAAGGATGAAAGCCCTCTTAAGGTCTAGGAGAAGAACGAAAACTCCTTCCATTTGAGAGGATTCTCCATTTAGGGATTCCCATTGAAGGTCAAGGAGTTATTTATGTTTCTTATATTTTCCAATAGTTTTTAAGGGCTCTACTTTGCAAATCTACCAAGGGTTTGGAGAAAAATAAAGGTTATTGTTGATTCTTCTTCATTCCCATCTATTTCAAGGTGGAGCGACCTATCTAGGGAGCTAATTTTGGGTGTTTTTGATTTTTTTGGAGCTGATTTATGTTGTTGTTACATCTACTAGTTTTTGGATATTAAATCAGAAAATTTATGCAAATTTTGGGTCAAAAATTGGTATTTTGGTTGTGTATTTGAAGGGGTAGTCTGCAGTTTTTATAAAATAAATTAGGCTACTTTTGAGGGAAAATATGTTATCTTTCTTGTGATTTTGCAATAATAAATTCAGTTGATTTGTGTCAAGTAATGAATGAATGACTTAATTTAATTAGTGATTTTCATCTTCCATGTAATTCGTTATTTCTGTATAAAATTCAAATATGCATTCATAATTTATTATATATCTTGTATAATTTGTGTTTGGGAATGTGATTTGCCTCTATGTTGTTTGAGGTCAAAATATTTCCATTTGGGGACATTACACATTGCATACAACTCTTCATACTCTAGCCATGCTACTACCCAATGTAGGATTACAATTCAATTGGACCTCATAACCATAGTGCACCAAGAATATGACATGTGTTTATCTTTATTAGAGAAAAAATCAGTTCATGCTTATTTCTATTAAGAGTATTTGCGTTTATATATTCAAATCCTTCAAATTCCCTTAATTATTTGAGATAAAATAATTAAAAATTTGCAAGAAAAAATACACAAGATCTTACATTAAAAAATCCCAATGTCAGAAAACCAAGGTTGTTCATCTCTGTTGTCTTGTTGTAGTTTTATAAGTACTATGTTATCTTAAGGATTACAATAGATAGGAACTTGTTGCTCTACATAACAAGAGTACTACACTCATCCATTATCACATTGTAGTCTTCAACTAGACTCGACTACACTCAAATGAACACAACTGATCGTATGCACTTTCTCTTCCTTATCTAAAGTTTCATGGGTTCATTTATACAACTATAACACTCGCTAAGCATGCCTAGGAAGCTCAAAAGTTGAAAAGATGAAGTTCCTTTGCCTTTAATCTTCATGTACATTATAATCTAGTAAAATCACCACTTTAGAGAATTCGATGATTTTGTAATCACCGTGTCATTTATGAAACTAGTCCTATTTACATACTATCCATTGTGAAAGCCACTTCTTAAGGTTGAAAAATTTACAAACGAGCTTTTACTACCCTAAAAACTATTTAATCTTTTGAAAGCCATAACTCTTGCACATGAACTTGAAATCGAGGGCCATATATTTTTAATGTGTGCATTTTTGCAGGACCCAAATATTTAATCAAAACATACTTTTGATGAATTCCAAATTTTGTATATAATTATATAAGCCTTTATACTTGGGTTTTAAAAATTTAAATAAATTGAATGATCTCCATAATCTAGAACTATGATCAACATCTTTTATCAATCTAAATAATAATAAATGGTTTTGATAATACAAACATCATTTATCACTCAAAAATAAATAACATAGAGAATTGAATATTAAAACAAAAGAAATTAGAACTAGAAAAATAAATATTATAAATCTTGAACTAAAAACTATAAACCTATCAAATAAACAAAAAAAATTGTACTTAAAAAGGCAAATCTTAAATCTTTTCCATTTTAAAGCTACACCTTGTCAACATTGTAAACATATCAATATTCAAGAATAAAAATCTATGAATAACTTATAACACAATTGATATAGACAATTTTAAATACCACCTTTTCAAATATTAAAACATGCAAATAATCTAATGTGGACAAACATTAAATGTATGTATTATATTTGAAATGTATTGAAAGTGATATTTTAAAATTAATAACCATAACCCTTCTAAAATAACACATCTAATTTCAATAATTTTCTTAACTCAAAACTAAAAATATTCAAATACAAAAAACACATTGTATTTGAAGGTTGTTCACCTAATCTAATACACTTGGGAGTGGATCATAATCTCAACACTTTTGCACCATTAAATTACAAAATCCTCTTTTTTTTTTTGGATTTAACCTTCTCTCTTGTACCAACCCATAGCCAATCAGGAGCTGCCACGTGGCATCGCGAGGCAACGGCGGAGGAGCGGGTCCCTTTTTGCCTTTTTACATTTCAAAAATTTTGGGAAAATTTTCCAAATTTTCCCCCCCTGACCAATCAGAGCTGCCACGTGGCATCGCAAGGTGTGCAGAGTAGGTGAATGTTACCCTTTTTCCCTTTCGGGCGTTAAAAAAAAATCTCCCGCCCCGCGCCGCTTTCCCGCATTGGCTTAGGAGATGCCACGTGTCCCTCGTGGACTCGCGGGAGCGTGGGTGCAAAGGTGGATTTTTTTCCCCTTGGGAAAATTTTTCTCCCCAGCCCAGTGAGAGACTCGCCCATGGGGAAATTTTCCTCCCCGCGTGGCCCACCGACCCGCCTTGGGGAAAATTTTCCCTGGCCCGGGGCCCCCTCTGGGGAAAATTTTCACCCAAGGCTGCCTACCGGCCCATAACTTGAAAAATATGAGGAGTTAGGAGGACTTCTTTATATCAATGGAAAAGTGAGGAAATTTCCTATCCAATGGGAATGATTTAGGAAAATTTTGAATGCATTAATTTTGGGAAAAATCAAGTTGAATCTTTAAAGCCTATTAGAGAGTGGGTATGGTGAGGAATTACCCTCTTAACCTAATTAAATCTTCTAACCCTAGATTTTGGACCTTATAACCTCTAATAATTGTTAATTAAAGAAATAATATTCTAGTGGATTAGAATTGATCTGGAACTTGTTAGTGGCAACTATTGTTTTGTAACCTGGTTGTAGACTCTTTTAAACAAAAAAATTATTCCATAATTTTTCCTAACTAATCCTAGGTTGTTCTTGAGTCTCAAGTGGGTTGTTTTAGTGGGCATCACATGGGATGGGAGGATACAATAGTTATTGAGGTGAAAAAACAATACTTTGTTAAGTTCTTGTCTTCCCCTGGAACCCCCGCCTGGCTTGCAACCACTTGGATTTTGTTCGCAGGTCACTCCTAGACGACCTTTGCTTGCTAGATACAACACAAATTCTATCCACCCCCCGCATGTAGACCTTGAAGAACTGCTTAATATAGTTGGTGCACCACACTAAATGTTTAGAGTAGACATGCCTACGTAGAAAGAAATCACAGTAGTAGTAGGTACAACACCCCCTAGGCCACACAACCTACTTCTTCCTTGCACATTGAAAGTGATGGGAAAATTAAGAACCTCCCTTCCAGAAATGATGACCGATTGAACATCCACAATCAAACAATGGTATACATATGGAGAGAAAATTTTGATTACCAACCGGTACTTTCCCGCCATGCCGTTCTTAAGTATATTGTAAAATATGCTTCAAAAGTTGAGCAACGTTCAAAAACATATCACCAAATGCTATCCAAATTTTCAAGAGATGCAGATAGATTCTCCAACACATATTGCAATTCATAAAATGCTCACAGAAAACATTGTTGAACATGAAAAAGCACAAGAAACATTCCACATGCTGCAAAAATTACCACTTGTTATGTGTAGCCGTCCATTTATATCATTAAATGGTGGTAAAAAGATTCTGAGACGTGTCGTTGAAAGTGACATCAATGCACAACAAACAACCACTTTCTTCAATGCATATAAAGTTCATCCAACAACCATGGAACACCAGGGATAATTTTAGTGGTGAATATTCGTAATATGGTGAAAATTTAATTTAGGAAAATTTGAAAAGGTGATTTTTTTCAAGAGCGGGTCGGTGTCCTATTCACCTAAAATATACATATATTTTTGGGGGTTGGCTTCACCTTCATTTGAAAACATCTCCTATAAAAACCTAGGTGATTCGTTGGGTAGTATACCTCAAGTAGCTTACCAAATTACCAATACCATGAAGTTTGAACTCACATACTCTTAAGCACCAGAGATTTTTGTTAACTGTTAGGGTTAGTTGTTGACACGTGATAGGGATATAGTTGACACGCGATAAAGAGTTGTTAGAGACGCAGGAAGCAAGAAGATATTGACACATGAAAAAGGAATAGATTTGATGCGCGACAGTGTCCTCGCATGACAATGGATGCCTTCTTCGTGACGCGCGAATTTTTGAGTTGACACCTTGTTGCACGCAAACGGGAAGTCGCTACTTGGTTCTTTTGCTGATGTAGGACTCTCTTTAGAATAATGGAAGGTGCTAGTTCTAAGAATGTGAAGACCCTAAAAGTAACTAAGAAATATTAGAAATCTCTCTTCAAGTATTTTGGAAACTCTATGGATACGATATCTGAAAATACCAGGATATAGATGCCACCAAAAGAATCGAATACCGACTATGTGGAAGGTATTATTAAGGTGGACATGCATTCACGCACATGATTAAAGTCAAACAAATGACACCTATGATAATATGCCGATCTTGAAGATATTGTTCCTGTTGGGGTGCAACCAGAAGTGCATCAAGATATCACACATACAAATACTCAAAAAAATGGAACACAAAAATCAAATTCAAATTCGGTCCAAGAAAGAGGAAACCAAGTGATTGTGATATTGCTCAAAATTCTACTCAAAAAAGTAAAACATTGAAAACGAACAAGAATATGTGGACCATTGGCAGGACATACAAGTTTGATTGGGCAGCTAAATTTCCGTTTATCGAACCTATACAATCATCTAATTCTGAAGAGATCCCATCTGAATGTACATGTACAATATGTACGTGGAAATTGGGAAAGCAACAAAAAATGCAAATGAAGCTGGACACTATAGAAAAACATTGTGGAAAACAATATTTGACTATAACGGGGGCGGATGGCCAGAAAATCAAAACACACAGGTGGAAAACTGAAAAAGAATGCATGCATGTTAGATATGCAGTGGAATATGAGGCAGAGCAAAAAAAAACAGACATCTCTTGGAAAAGGGAGGAATGATCACATCACATATTGGTAAGATGAAACAAACAAATCTACATGCAAAACTCATACAATTCTCTACTCTATTGCACAAACTAAAAAAAGGAAGACCAATTTTGGATTTCCTCGATTTCAAAGTTTTGTATCAATATAATGGAATGTTGAATGTACCTCAGTCTCATTGGTTTAAAGTAGTGGATGGGAAATGGAAAAATGCCTTTCGATGATAGAGAAGGAAGATTTGAAAGAGAATGTAAAAAAATCAAAGTTTATCTCTCTTTCAATTGATGAAGTGACAATAGTCGACAACATTGCATGGGTATGTATCCACATCTATACTTTAGAAAATCATATAAGGACACCTCATCTATTGGGTGTTATGAAAATGGTTGAAAACTGTAATGTTGAAAACCTACATAAAATAGTTGTTTCTCATTTGAAAGATATTGCTGGAATGACTGATTATGAAATTGCTATGAAGTTGGTATGGTTGGATTGGAGCAGATGGTGCATCAACGTCGCATGTAGGGTCACCGAACAGTAGGTTATGTGTAATATTACAAAAACAATAGTGGCCCCCATCTATGCTACCAATTCACTCGTATGGCTCACAAAATGAATTTAGCGTATAAAATGGTAAGCAACCATGAAAATGTTGCTAAATTAGAAGACCTTATAAGAGAACTTCAAGCCTATATGTCAAGCAGCCCAAAGTGATTTCTTGACTTCCGAGAAATTCCGAGAAACAATTGGAATTATAGATGGCAAAAACTTCTGAAAGATGTTGAGACTAGATGGATCTCCTTGTATGAACCTGCATGCAGAGTTCATGAGGAGTATCCTTCGTTGGTTGGTTTCATGCACAAATACCATCATGAAGTTGATAGGGAAAGGCACTTGTTGTTCCATTTAATTGATTTGGAGACATTTTTTACATTGGTTGGTATTCTTCCAATGTTACAGTTAGAAGAGATCAATACACCGATGAAGCATGCATAGGGAAGATTAATCTATATTGTGGATTTTATACGGATGAGAAAAATGGTATGTCAAAGTCTTGATATCTTGTACTGCTCCCAAGATAGTTTTGATACACCTATTTTTGAGAATTGGAAAGCTTTATTAGATCTTAAAAATCCCAGTAACTATTTGAGATTTAATATCCATGATCACCTCTGCATCATTGTTAATGGGAGGGACATACCACTGCACATTGTGCAAAAACGTCAAGATATTACAGGATCGGAACGAGAAGATGTTCTTGTGACATGTAATCTCTTTGAGTCTATTATAGTTGAAACAAGAATAAAGCTTTAAAAATTTTCAGAATCCTTATCATCAAAAATTAGAGAACATTTCTCCAAAGATAAAATTCTTGAAGCCATGGGTGTGATGAATCCTAATTTTTGGAATACTGAAGGTGGTCGTGCTAACTTTATAAGAAAGCATTTCCATAAATCCATGGGTACAATAATGGAACATTTCGCAAAGACTTCAGAGTTCAAGGGTATGGAAATCAAAGGTATATTGAATGCTGATTTATTAAAATTTCAATCAAAAAATTTTGCAACAACAATGAGGAACCAATATAAAAATTTAGACGAACCTTCTGAAAGTGGTGCTATTACAAGGTTGTGGCGAGGAATCTATCAAAGTTCTATCTTACAAGAAGATATCAGTGAATATTTTAGATTATATGAGTTATGCCAAACAATGATTTTGGGGTCTGTGGAGGACGAAAGGGTTTTTAGTGCACTATCATTTATAAAATCAAAACTGAGAAACAAGTTGGATAAAAATCTAGAAAGTTACATGAGGTGTTATGTTTCTCGATACTCCATGGAAACCTTTCCTTTCGACAGAGCAATTGCGCATTAGAATTCCCTTTGCGAAAGAAGAGGTGTGAATAATACAGCTACAAGTACAACTGTTCCCAACGTTGAGAGTGGAATTGGTGCATCGTCACACTCTACAGAAGAGAACATCGAGTTTGAAGAAGCTATTGATAATGGATTGTTTCAACTTTAAATAGGTATCTTCTTCACCTTAATCTTATTGTTTGTCACTTTACATTTTTTTCAGCTCTTGTTATCATTAAAGATGTTACAGGTCTATATATTTACATTTATTTAAATACAATCTTTTTTTTTTTTTTGAAAACGTGGGTTGACATCCATCCGAGGAAGCTGGTACTTCTTGGGACTGAAAATGTTAGGCAACTCACCCATCTATCTACTAATCCATTTCTCGTGTTGAGTTTTCTTAAAACAAAGATCTAGCACATTACAGTGATGATTTCAACTTTAAATAGGTATCTTCTTCACCTTAATCTTATTGTTTGTTACTTTACATTTTTTTCAGCTCTTGTTATCATTAAAGATGTTACAGGTCTATATATTTACATTTATTTAAATACAATCTTTTTTTTTTTTTTGAAAACGTGGGTTGACATCCATCCGAGGAAGCTGGTACTTCTCGGGACTGACAATGTCAAGCAACTCACCCATCTATCTACTAATCCATTTCTCGTGTTGAGTTTTCTTAAAACAAAGATCTAGCACATTACCAGTGATGATTTCACAACAATCTAATACACTAGAGGTAAGTTAAACCCTATCATATCATCTTTCTTGATTTCTTACAATTATGTTTAATTTATTTTTTATATTTGCAAAATGCTTTGATATATTTTTTTAATTGTGGGATAAAATGACACAATTGAATTTTACAGAGGAAGATATTTCCATACTATACAATTCATAATCCACGATACATTATACAATTTATAATATACGTCCACATAAAATTCATCATCATCCATATATATCATATCATCACCATATCATTATCATAATCCTGAGTCCTGACACTACAATTATTATTAAAACAATTATTTATCTAATTTAAATTTATTAAAACAATTCATAATCATAATCATATCATTACAAGTATATCCATTTTAATTGCATCTATATCCATTCTAATGTCATCTATATCCATTTTAACACATTCCATTTATTTATCATCTATATCCATTCTAATGACATCATGATCATATCATTACAAGTATAGAGAAGAAGAATTATCTTAAAACAAGTTTAAATGTCTAGAGAAGAAGAATTATCATGCTTGAAGCTAAATCTACGTCCACATAAAATTGATCATCATCCATATATATCATATCATTATCATCATTCATCATCATCTATCATCATTCCATGTTTTTAAAACAATTATCCATTATCATCATTCATCATCATCTATATCCATTCTAATGTCTAGAGAAGAAGAATTATCGTGCTTGAAGCTAAATCTACGTCCACATACAATTCATGATAATCCAAGTAAACAAGAAACATACATCATCATGATTCATCCCTATCTAATGCAATCACCATTAAGAGTAAACCAAAAAGCATAAACTCCATATACAATCTAAAAATTCTATCAAATCCATATGCAATCAAAATTAAAGATTATATAGTATTTCAAATTTTAAAAGGCTATCAAATCCATATAATTAAATTCAAATACCATGACCACAACATTCAATGTTACAAATTTTCAAATATAGACTCAATATTTAAAGTTTCCACACTCAATAATAAAAGTTTCAACCCTCTTTTTTTGTATCCATTTCAACTCCTGTGCTCCTTTCCCCAATGGTTTCTTCCCCTGTGGCTATACCCCTTTCCCCAACAACAGAAATAACCCCAGAACTTATAAGATCTTCCACAACACTGTCTAGATTTTTTAAAATTATTTCTTCTTGCTTTGTCACATCTCCATGGGACAACAAATTTGGATCAGCTGTTGCCTTAGCTTTGAATAATATTTCAAGGTGAAGTCATGCTCTTTAATTATCCGCTTTAGTGTATTGTTTTGTTTGTTAACCAAAACAATATTTTCCTTCAAATTCTTCGTTATGTAGATAAACTATTCTTCATTGTTTCCAAGTGAACTTGGAATACCTTTGCTTGACTCTTCAAATTTTCATATTTCAACTACACAAAAAGAGTAATGTCAATTCAACATATTACTAAAAAATGAAAATTTCAAATTAACAAGAAAAATTGTTTGAAAGTGATAGTACTTACAACCGCTCTATCTCTCTCGGCATTTGCAACTGCTACCAGATCCTTGTCCTTAGACCATTTGTTAAAATATGCTTGGGCCTCAGCACTAATATTTTCTAATTTGTTTAATGTCTTATCCAAAATTTCATCTTTATAGTTGTTATACGTGACAGTCCCACTTCTTACTTGGGTAAGTAAGGAATCCATCTTCGCAGGTTGATTCTGGACTGCAGCGTATAAACTATCTCTTTGCCAATAATTTTCAAAACGACTAATAATCTCATTGATAAGAACTTTATCCCTTCTCTCCCATTCTATGAGCTGATTGATATGAGGTAGAATAAACTCACTAACATGGGATTGACAATCATAACCAATTAATTTCTCCAAAGGAAAAGGTAGCAACTGTTCACCATCTGTATCTGATGAAGATGATCTTGCTGGAGAAGTATGGGGCTTTCACTAGATCAACTACTACTTGTTTCTACCTTTGGGTGGCCTGATCCTGTTTGTGATAAAATTAATCAAGATTTAGATAAATAAATTTAAATTGAAATGTAATTCAATATTGTAAAGCATGTTGAAATTGAAGTATACCTGCTGGCCTTGAATCATCTCATGGGTATTGAAAAAACCAGTTGGGTCATTGCTATCAATGCCCAAATAATCTTCATCTAAATTTATATTATTCAAAACCGATATGCATGTACATTGGGCAAGCCACCAAGTGAGAGCGTTGGAATTTGAAAGGAGGAGGCAATGTTTAGTGTCCCGCTAGGGGCGGAGCAATTGGCATGCGTTTACCAATGTTCTTTTCACTGTTCCTCTGGTTGGCATTTTAAAAATTATTGGTTGAGGGGGTTTGGTGCTGCTGTTTGAACAGAAGGACTGCAATGTGCTGAAAAGTTCAAGAAAAAACATGAAAAACTAGAAAACAATCCAAAAAGGCAAAAACTATGAAATTAAACGTAGTATTGAAAAGTTGTACCTTGTTGTCGAGGGGTAGTTTTTGTGGTGCTAAGGGTGGCCATGTAGGAGTAGTATTTGGTGGTTGTTGAGAAGATACGAATGCATGCGACTATATGGAGTGAGTTGGGGAAGAAGGTTGAGTTTCTAAAACACGAGTATGGTCCAAAGTCCCTGCAATGTCATCAACATTGAATGTTATGTCAATTCAATTGGTTAAAATTTAAATTGGAAAATAAAAATACAAATTTGGAATTTGTAAATAATATATGAGAAGGTATTACTTCTCTGGTGTTTAACGAGTTCAAACTGTTGAGGGTTCGAGAGAGGAGTGAGCTTCCATTTCAGATTGGGAATCTCCCGAAGCCTCAACATGTTGTTGGCCTCTTCCTCTTGATAACGCCTTTTTTCGGGGAAGGGCTTCAATAAATCTTCTCTACAAACCGTAAATTGTTAATAATCGTAGTGTAATGTCGAAAATTGAAATACAAACTAAATAGTTTATACCTGTTGTTCTTCAAATGGAATTGACAACTTCATCAACTCCTCGTCAGTGCAAGTAGGAATTGGTTTGTCTTTTATAATTAAAAGTGCCTCATAATAAAGGCCAAGGAGATAGTTTGTGGAATAAATGACGGTTTTTCTAAAAGCTTTGAATTTGTTATGTCAGTTTTTTTTTTTTTATAGATAGCTACACCAATCAAATTTTTGTTTTGAGATAGTGGAAACTATGTATGCAATGGCCCAGTTTGGTATATCTATTTCAGACCTGCAAAACTATTCTAGATTGAAAAAATGAAATCACTGCAGCAAGAAAGTGGTGTGCAATTGCTTGCGTATCCACACCACACTGGATTTATTGACATGAGCTACAAATGCCAAACAAAGTGGGAATTAATATAAATTTATAACACTAAATTGTATCACAATAAAAACAAAATAAAAATGATGAATGAAAACAAATTATACTTACAATCAACATGGAAACCGAATGTTGATTTGAGATATTTCTTGTCATCTTCCAGGAGTGTTGCCTTCATTGTAACAATTGGTAAATTTCTGAACGGAAGGCCCGTAAACCGATGGATGTCATTTGCTTCAATACTGAATTGAAACATTTGGCCGTCATTCAGAGTAACATAAAAAAGGCCATCCTCTGTATTGTAGGACGAGAGAAGGTAATTCAAAATATTTGGATCTGTTTTGAAATGGGGCATGTCAACGAGCCCACTAAACTCACATGCATCGATCAAATCTTTATATTCGGAAGACATCTTTAAAATAGTATGGATGTGGGGGCACAAAGGATTCCTGTAGATGATCTTACCCATGGATTGGACTGGATTCTCTTCTTGATTTTTGTCCTGAGCTTGCGGTTGGGAAGCACTTGAAGTCGCCATTGTAGTTGTGCTTGCATCTTTGACAATGAGGGATTCTTGCAAAAAAAATGAGAGCCGGAAAGTGTAAACGAGAAAATGACCGGTGGGAGGGTATTTGGGTAAGTGCAACAAAGGGAGGAAAAAGGGGTCATAAGTGGACGTCATATTGCAAATAACAGCATAATATCAACTTGTAGGGATTATTAGCAATACATACACTCAAAATTAGAAAAAATTATATCAATATGAATCGTAGAATCCAGAATCTAGTTTCTAAAATACTAATTTTTTTAAAAAATGGACACGTTTAGCTATATTAAACACTCAAAATTCAATGACTTGGTATTTTGTTTTAAAACGCCTATAAGATTATAGTCCGTTTGCCCACAATTTGGATGACCAAAAATTGATATATATTTTTTTCCTTTGGTGAGAATTTAGATGCCACTATCTATCTTGGGATGGATTTTATTTTGTATTTTTTGAGTAATATTTTATTTTCTATGATTTTTTCCGTGAAAGTGGTATGAAAACATAAAGAAAACAGAGAGCACTTTCCGTTTGCCGCTATAACTTCAAAAAATATTGAAATCAAATATTTTTTTTTTTAACATGTATATAATTTCACCACGGTTGGGATGGTATAATTTTTATCACATTCGATAAGTGAAACAAATTTTGCGCTTTTAAACGTAGACATAAACATTCACAGGAAAATGTGTCTTAAAGACCTACTATTAGTAAAAATTATAAAATGATATTTATCCTATTATATTCACTTTAAAATCAGTATTTCTACAAAGCTAATAAAGTATCCCTTATGCAATGGTACCATTTTTATGACATAGTTTTTACTTTTCGGCATGGTTCAAGTCTGTGGAAGACTAAATTTGATGTTTTGTTGTTTTTAATGTAAAATTCAGGATTTGATGTCCACTTAATTGTCCCCCAACTTGGTGCACTTACCCATTTATAGGCCAAATAAAGCGTCAATGACCTCTATTGACGCGCATCAACAGAGGCCATTGACACGCATCAACAGAGGCCATTGACACGCATCAACAAAGGCCATTGAAACGTGTCAATAGAGGCATGATGCACGTAAGCAGAGGCCCATGCGCGTTGGCTATGCTGCTATTGGACGCACGTCACTGATCCTTGTTGACGCATGTCAATAGCCTCTGTTGATGTTGTGTTGACATGCATCAACGAGGGTTATTGACGTCGTATTTTTTCATGTCAAAAGGTGCATCGGTGTAACGGAACTTTGGTTTTTCTTCGCTCAAAAACTCGCGAAAATTTAGTTTTGGAATTCACCTTTCGCTAAAACTGGTTCCGGGGATATTCACCAGGTATTTTCCACCTACAATTTTCTAGAGGTGTCTTAAAATGAACCCCGTGGAACACCTACCACTTATTCAAGTTGCTCAAGATTGAGCTACAACAAGAACCACAAAGGTGATAAATGGAAAAAGTGACCAATACAAGCCTTTCGAAATATTACGTCTGAATTTTGCTCAACCCCACATGACATCAATGACGCTTGGGACATGTTCAAGCACAACTACTGATAAAGTGGCATGTTTAACTTTAAACACTATAGCAAATCGAAAAGGTAGAATGAAACCTTCATACATAGTCATATGTTTAACTTTAAACACTATAAAGAATCGAATGGTCAACCTTATCTTTTCACAAGCCTTATCACTTATAATTTCTCATGCTAATACCACTTGTCTTACAAGTATTTATGTTATCTATTACTCCTATTTGTAGTTCATAACCAATTCTCCCTACCTTAGACACACTATAAACCTCAAGGAACCATACACGGATTTGTAACCCTACTTCTCAATTAGGAATAACTAACTCTTCCATATTTATATACCTAGTCATGTTTGTGATCCTTCATACTCATTTCAAGATGCAAAAATCCTCATTCATAACTCATGAAATGATAACCCAATAATTGGTCCCACATAGCACACGTATAGTCCTACAACATTGTTATGAACTCAAACATACATACCTTAACTTATGATGCACTTGTAGTGTTTCAAAAATCCTTCAGTCAAGTATTGATCCTTCATTATAGGATTTTTATAACTCTGTAGTCTATCTAGATCACCCAACATTTTCTAGAAACCATATTATAGTCTCCAATAGTTGGGAAATACCATTACTGATCCTTAATGATCACACTCAAACCTGTAGCTTATCATTTCTCACCATTTCATATTTTTTCACTATCTTTATATGATGCAAGAGATCATCCTTATAAATTTGAATTTTACTCAAGAAGCGCACTCAACCTGGTACCCAAATTTAATCTCCTTCAAAGGCCAAGCAACATCATGGATCGATCAGATGCAGAGGTAGATAGATAGTTTGTGTGTGTCATTTTGTAGTGGGAAGTAGTCTATCTGACTTCTTAGCACTTAGGCTTTGAAAAGGAGTGGGTAGCACCTTCAAGAGGATTTGACCTATCCTCACTACTTTATGGTTGTGCCTTTCAACCAAGGTGAGAGAACCTTTTTGTAACCTGTTATTTATGGAGGAGATGGAGATATCCTTCCTAATAAAGTTGTTAAGGAGACCTTGAAGAAAATATGATCAATGCAACAAAATCTAACTCTCACGAGTTGTCACTCTAGATAGTGGAGATATTCTCTAGGAAAGGTTTAGGCTACTAAACACATTTAGAATCTTGATTGTTTCTGCATGTTTTGGTAGTAAAATTTGTGCATTTGTATACACACATGACAAACAAGGGTAGTATGGGTAGGATTAGTTGTTTTTAAATAACTTTTGGTAGGAGAATGAACTTGATTTGCCAAATCTCTGAGAACTCTTACAAAATGGAAAGTCTAGACAACAAAATACTTCAGAATAGATAAAATGTTCCTTTAACTAGAATATGTACTCAAATGGAAGCCCAGATTTTCACTTTTTCACACAATCTATGAGATTTTAACATGAAGGCTCGAGTTAGAAGACTCAATAAAACATCAAGATCTAATATCAATCACATGCCTGAGGTACACCCAAAGGCTTACAAATAATCTCTATCAACAAATGAAAGAAAAGTGATTTTAAATCATTTATTTCACTCCCAGATGAAAGCTCTTCTGAGAAATGAGATTGTAGATACCACTAAACTATCACAAGGATTGAGACCTGTGTGATTAAGAAAATTTTGATACAAGATTGCAACAGGAACAAGAAAAATTATTTTAGACATTTCAGAAATGAAACAGACACATTTTGCATAAGATCCACATATAATAACTCGAGTTTGATTAAGTTTTTCAATAGGGAAAGTTTCTAGAAACAATCTCGAGCTTGTCAATGGCTATACACTGCAACCACCTTGACACGATAGAACTTAATACAAAATAGATATACAGGATTCTTAGAAGACTTCTCAAAAGATAGATTTGTCAAAATTTTCCTCATCCTCCTCTTTTTTGACCTCCTACACTCCAACTTATAGAAAAATAAGAAGAGAGAGAGAGAGGGAAAATGGAATTCTAGAAATCTATCCTTCAACCACTAGTAAGAGGTATTAAATGGAGTGAAATGATGTTATGTTGCTTGGAAAAGGCTCCCCATACTATCCCATGACTTGCAACAGTGAAAGAATGATAACCATGCCTCTTAATTGCACTCCCAACCACCAAATAAAACACAGTTATGAACTCCTGGTCACATTATTCTACAAAATCTCTATCTATCCTTCATAAAATCTAGAGTTTATTAATTTTTTGCATTGGGATCGGAGCCATGATTCCAATGGTACCAATTTTGTATGATTTCATTGAGAAATGCAAAATTTATGGCCTTCTGAGTGTGAGAAGCTATTTTGGGTCTGGTCAGGCATTTTTGTCATTTGATGGGAATGAGCATTAATTGATTGGATCTGAATATGTTTCTTTTATTTTAATATATCTACCTCATCAAAATTAAGAAAATCCAATGATGCGAGAGGACACGTCGCACTCGTTCAGAAAGTCCAATTTTATGAAAATCGGAGCTCGGAGTCAAAAGTTATGGTCGTTTGAAGTTTGGGAGGTCAAACATTGACTTTTCTCTTCACTGCGGCTATTTCGGAAAAATCGGGTCCGCGTGTCTCGTCTATCCTGAGATACATTCTTCTCGCATCGCCCGATTTGGAGCTTCTTGTTCTTATGCACTCGCCGCCGTTGACTGGGCCATGAGGGCCGTTGACCTCCACATTCTCCACAACATATGGTCCTTTTTGGCTTTTTCACCTTTGCACATGTCACGTGTACTGCATCCCAACTATCCCACGGACCATCTGGGAGAAAAATGTTTGATTTTTCCACAAAACACCAGAATGAGCCCACCTTTCGGATTTTTTTCTAATTTTTCAAATAGGAAAATGGCGAGCCCGCAAACTTTGAAGAAATTGGGCAAAAAAAAAGAAGTAGACTCTGGGGACTTCTTCAAGGAGGGACATGACCATGGATTTTGTAAACAACTCAAAGCATCTCAAATGGAAATAAAAACTTTCAGAAAACCCACATCGAGAGGCAGAAAATTTCACAATACGCAGACGAGAGGAAAATAATGGCAAATGGGGCAAGACAGATCTAAGCACCAACACAACCTTCCTTGTTTCTTCATAATCTTGTGAAATATGCACCAATAGACTTCAAGACCCATTCTCATACTTATACATATTCATTGTTAACGAAGAAACTCACTTTTGTAATTCATAGGCTTGATATAACTCTTATCTTCTCCATGCAATCTTCCAAGAGTATGAACATACTTGTTATGCATTAAACATGAATAAAGGAATATGACATAATATGGTAACCTTAGACAAGCATCTAAATAAACCTATAGTGTACCATTATACTCTTATTTAGATTATATTCACACTAGATGACTGACTTGTTTCATGAATTCCTAGAGTAGGGGCATACTTCATCATCAAGAACATACCCAAGATAGTGGCCTTAATTGTTTTCTAGCTCAAAAGTTTTGTCTTTACCATAATGTATTTATATTACCCTTTTATGCCACTCGGGCTTAGAATATCTCAAGTCATAGTCCAAACAACACATGTCTAAGTAATAGAGCATATGTAGATCCTTCATATGTTTTTATCAAGGTTTACTTCTTCACTTTAGGCTGTATAGATTATCAACCATCAATACATTTCATACATCTTGTCTCTGGGACACCAATGTAGACCTTCAAGACAACCATACATAGTCTTAACATTCTCCATATCATTTGATAGAAATTTCTTATTGCATTTCCCAGTCTTGACATTATTCTGACCTTCTGCATACACCTTCCAAGAAGTAGGAACACTATTGGGGAATTCATTCTATCTTTGATAGAGAGATTTGACAGGATGGACCTAGATATGCATTTTAGAAATTTAACCCAACTCAAGCAAGAAGAATCTCTAGATAAATATATTTATGGTTTTCAAAGGTTTGCAGTGATGGTGCTAGATATCGATGAAATAAGACTTGTGTTTTTGTTTATTGAAGGTCTTAAAGAGCCACTAAGAGGCCTAGTTTATGCCTTTAGTCCTCAATCTCTACAAGGACTAAAATTTCCTACTTCCTAAAATAAACAATTGGGGAAGGGAGGACTGAAATTTCCTACTTCCCTAGAATACCCTTAGCCCAATCTCATTTCCTAATGGATAAGGTGTGATAAAAATTGAAACTATTAGTCTTAATAAATTATTATAAAGTGAATAAAAAGAAACTTTATAAAAGCACTTATATTAATTTATTAATGAATTAATAAAAATAAAAGAGAAAAGGAAAGAAAAGATAAAGTAAAATTAGAAAAAAGGAAAGTCACTTTATAATTGTTATTTCTCCCTAAGAGAAAATGTGACCCATCTTAGGGATGATACAAGGAAAAAAGAATTAAATGCGGGCCAAAGGAGGTGATCGGTGCTTGTGGGTGGCTACTAAGCTAAGATTTATCATAAAAGTAAGTGGGCTTGGATTTGTAAAGCATCTCTTTAATTTAATAAAATATTCTATTTTTTGTCTGAGCTTGAAAGCTTTGCAAAATACTTCAAAGGATGAAAGCCCTCTTAAGGTCTAGGAGAAGAACGAAAACTCCTTCCATTTGAGAGGATTCTCCATTTAGGGATTCCCATTGAAGGTCAAGGAGTTATTTATGTTTTCTTATATTTTCCAATAGTTTTTAAGGGCTCTACTTTGCAAATCTACCAAGGGTTTGGAGAAAAATAAAGGTTATTGTTGATTCTTCTTCATTCCCATCTATTTCAGGGTGGAGCGACCTATCTAGGGAGCTAATTTTGGGTGTTTTTGATTTTTTCAGAGCTGATTTATGTTGTTGTTACATCTAATGGTTTTTGGAAATTAAATCAGCAAATTTGTGTGAATTTTGGGTCAAAAAATTGGTATTTTCGGTTGTGTATTTGAAGGGGTAGTCTGCAGTTTTTTATAAAATAAATTAGGCTACTTTTGAGGGAAAATATGGTATCTTTCTTGTGCTTTTGCAATAATAAATTCAGCTGATTTGTGTCAAGTAATGAATGAATGACTTAATTTAATTAGTGATTTTCATCTTCCATGTAATTCGTTATTTTTGTATAAAATTCAAATATGCATTCATAATTTATTATATATCTTGTATAATCTGTGTTTGGGAATGTGATTTGCCTCTATGTTGTTTGAGGTCAAAAGATTTCCATTTGGGGACATTACACATTGCATACAACTCTTCATACTCTAGCCATGCTACTACCCAATGTAGGATTACAATTCAATTGGACCTCATAACCATAGTGCACCAAGAATATGACATGTGTTTATCTTTATTAGAGAAAAAATCAGTTCATGCTTATTTCTATTAAGAGTATTTGCATTTATATATTCAAATCCTTCGAATTCCCTTAATTATTTGAGATAGAATAATTAAAAATTTGCAAGAAAAAATACACAAGATCTTACATTAAAAAATCCCAATGTCAGAAAACCAAGGTTGTTCATCTCTATTGTCTTGTTGTAGTTTTATAAGTACTATGTTATCTTAAGGATTACAATAGATAGGAACTTGTTGCTCTACATAACAAGAGTACTACACTCATCCATTATCATATTGTAGACTTCAACTAGACTCGACTACACTCAAATGAACACAACTGATCGTATGCACTTTCTCTTCCTTATCTAAAGTTTCATGGGTTCATTTATACAACTATAACACTCATTAAGCATGCCTAAGAAGCTCAAAAGTTGAAAAGATGAAGTTCCTTTGCCTTTAATCTTCATGTACATTATAATCTAGTAAAATCACCACTTTAGAGAATTCGATGATTTTGTAATCACCGTGTCATTTATGAAACTAGTCCTATTTACATACTATCCATTGTGAAAGCCACTTCTTAAGGTTGAAAAATTGACAAACGAGCTTTTACTACCCTAAAAACTATTTAATCTTTTGAAAGCCATAACTCTTGCACATGAACTCAAAATCGAGGGCCATATATTTTTAATGTGTGCATTTTTCAGCAGGACCCAAATATTTAATCAAAACATACTTTTGATGAATTCCAAATTTTGTATATAATTATATAAGCCTTTATACTTGGGTTTTAAAAAGTTAAATAAATTGAATGATCTCCATAATCTAGAACTATGATCAACGTCTTTTATCAATCTAAATAATGATAAATGGTTTTGATAATACAAGCATCATTTATGACTCAAAAATAAATATCATAAAAAGTATTAAAACAAAAGAAATTAGAACTAGAAAAATAAATATTATAAATCTTGAACTAAAAACTATAAACCTATCAAATAAATAAAAAACTTTGTACTTAAAAAGGAAAATCTTAAATCTTTTCCATTTTAAAGCTACACCTTGTCTTATTAACACTCCTCACAACATTGTAAACATATCAATATTCAAGAATAAAAATCTACGAATAACTTATAACACAATTGATACAGACAATTTTAAATACCACCTTTTCAAATATTAAAACATGCAAATAATCTAATGTGGACAAACATTAAATGTATGTATTATATTTGAAATGTATTGAAAGTGATATTTTAAAATTAATAACCATAACCCTTCTAAAATAACACATCTAATTTCAATAATTTTCTTAACTCAAAACTAAAAATATTCAAATACAAAAACACATTGTATTTGAAGGTTGTTCACCTAATCTAATACACTTGGGAGTGGATCATAATCTCAACACTTTTGCACCATTAAATTACAAAATCATCTCTTTTTTTTGGATTTAACCTTCTCTCTTGTACCAACCCAGCCAATAATGGGAGCCCACGTGGCGTCGCGAGGCAATGATGGAGGAGCGGGTCCCTTTTGCCTTTTTGCATTTTGGAAAATTTTGGGAAAATTTTCCAAATTTTCCCCCGGCCCCAGCCAATCAGGAGCTGCCACGTGGCATCGCAAGGTGTGCGAAGAGGTGTGGGTGAATGTTACCCTTTTTCCCTGGGGCGTTAAAAAAATTCTCCCGCCCCGCTTTCCCGCGTTGGCTTAGGAGATGCCACGTGTCCCTCGTGGACTCGCGGGAGCGTGGGTGCAAAGGTGGCTTTCGCCCCTGAGGAGTTAAGAGACCACCCATGGGGAAATTTTCCTCCCCGTGGCCCACCGACCCGCCCTTGGGGAAAAATTTCTCCCCTAGGCCCGCAAGCCCGCTCTTGGGGAAAATTTTCACCCCAAGGCCTGCCGACCCATAACTTGAAAAATATGAGGAGTTAGGAGGACTTATTTATATAACTAGAAAAGTGAGGAAATTTCCTATCAACAGGAATGATTTAGGGAAATTTTGAATGCATTAATTTGGGTAAAATCAAGTTGAATCTTTAAAGCCTGTTAGAGAGTGGGTATGGTGAGGAATTACCCTCTTAACCTAATTAAATCTTCTAACCCTAGATTTTGGACCTTGTAACCTCTAATAATTGTTAATTAAAGAAAGAATATTCTAGTGGATTAGAATTGATCTGGAACTTGTTAGTGGCAATTGTTGTTTTGTAACCTGGTTGTAGACTCTTTTAAACAAAAAAATTATTCCATAATTTTTCCTAACTAATCCTAGGTTGTTCTTGAGTCTCAAATGGGTTGTTTTAGTGGGCATCACATGGACTGGGAGGATACAACAATTATTGAGGTGAAAAAACAATACTTTGTTAAGTTCGTGTCTTCCTGGAACCCCCGCCTGGCTTGCAACCGCTTGGATTTTGTTCGCAAGTCACTCCTAGATGACCCTTGCTTGCTAGATACAACACAAATTCTATCCACCTCCCCACATGTAGACCTTGAAGAACTGCTTAATATAGTTGGCGCCACACTAAATGTTCAGAGCAGACATGCCTGCGTAGAAAGAAATCACAATTGTAGTGCATGTACAACACCCCCTAGGCCACGCAACCTACTTCTTCCTTGCACATTGAAAGTGATGGGAAAATTAAGAACCTCCCTTCCAGAAATGATGATAGATTGAACATCCACAATCGAACAATGGTATACATATGGAGAGAAAATTTCGATTGCCAACCAGTACTTTCCCACCATGCCGTTCTTAAGTATATTACAAAATATGCTTCGAAAGCCGAGCAACGTTTAGAAACATATCACCAAATGCTATCCAGATTTTCAAGAGACGCAGACGCAGATTCTCCAGCACATATCGCGATTCGTAAAATGCTCACAGAAAGCATTGTTGAACATGAAAAAAGCACACAAGAAACATGCCACATGCTACAAAAATTACCACTTGTTATGTGCAACCGTCCATTTGTATCATTAAATGTTGGCAAAAAGATTTTGAGACGTGTCGTTGAAAGTGACGTCAATGCACAACAAACAACCGCTTTCTTCAATGCATATAAATTTCATCCAACAACCATGGAACACCTACCACTTATTCAAGTTGCTCGAGATTGGAGCTACAACAAGAACCGTAAAGGTGATAAATGGAAAAAGTGACCAACACAAGCAATTGTTGGGTCCACCCGAGATTTGTGGATGTCCTAGCTCAGGATTCAACATCATATGACCTTTTGTTGGTAAGAACTCCTTTTATACAAGCCTTTAGAAATATTGCCTCCGAATTTGGCTCAACCCCACATGACATCAATGACGCTTGGGACATGTTCAAGCACAACTACAGACCGTGGCATGTTTTATGCACTACCACAGACACAGGACTTGCTACAGATGTTAGTTCAAACTCTGAGCCGAATGCAATATTCAACAAGAACCATTGCAAGAATGGCAGGTCTTCACACAAATTCACCCCAAAAACAACACGGGTCTATATTGTCTTGACATGTTGGGGAAACGAGATTTTGACATACACAATAATTGGACCATACATGACGTTCCCCATGATTTGCAGATAATTGGTTCATCATTCATCGAGAGAGAGAAGGAAAACACAATTAACAACAACATACATGCCACACCACCATCTTCCACACTTCCTTTGTCTCAAGAACAACAGATAGCTCTTGATACCATACTACACCATTCAGCAAACAAAACCCTTCTACCTCCACTAAGATTGATAATTCAAGGAATGGATGGCACAGGAAAATCATTTCTGATAAATAAAATTTGGAATTCATTCACAACATCAACCACATCTCCCTCACCTCTACTTGTGCTCACCCTACCGGTGTTTCAACATTCAACATCTCCGCATCCACAATCCATGCAACCATGTGTATTCCAATCAAAGAATTGAAACCCCTTGAAGGTAGTGTATTATCGTCTTTTCAAGAGTCAGCTGAAACATATAGAATATGTTCTTATTGATGAAATGAATTTCATCGGGCCAAAGTTGCTAAGAAAAATTGACAGTATGCTCGCAAAGCTTTCCCACACTCAAGAACATCTGAATTTGGGAACAGATCAATCATCCTCCTCGGTGACCTCGACCAATTACCATCGGTTTTGGATAGTCCTCTTTATGCAAGTAATTCCTACGGAGCAACCCTTTGGAAGGGATTTCATTCTTCCATTACATTGCAAACAATATTTCAGCAACAAAGAACAACCAATGCAAAAGTTTCACTCCGAATTTACTGCTCCACATGTGAGATTCAACCCCTCTAATTGAGGATTGGGAACTCTTAATGTCTCACACAGACACACAACTAACTTAGCAAGAGCTCAACATTTTTAAGGACGCACCACATTTGTTTGCAAAAAATGATCTGGTGGACTCCCACAACCTACAAATGTTGAAGGCATTGAATGTTCCGATTGCCCAATCCATTGTTGAAAGTAACAGGTGGATTGGACTAGGAAATCCTGATGATGATCAGTTGGAACACAAAGTTCTGTTATGCAAACAACAAAAAAATTGTGCTTATTGCAAATCTATGGGTTGACATGTAGGCCTCGTGAATGGTGCCACAGAACAATCATCGACATTGTCTATGACGCATCAATGCAACCACCAACATTACCTTTATTTGTTGTTGTAAAATTTGATAGATACAATGGCCCATGTTGGGATCCCTCCAACCTGTTACATATTCCCATACCCCCTATTTCGAGAGGGAATCAAAGACAATTGCCGATTAAAATGGCACGGGATTAACTATCCACAAGTCGCAAGGACTTACTTTTTGCAAACAGAAACCGTCGACATTGGAACCACTGAAAGGCAAGGTCTGACATTCACAACTTTCTCTAGAGTTCCCTCGCTTGCAAATCTACGCATTTCATTTGCTTTTTCATTCGAGAGATACTCAAATATGGTGCACGTACCAACACTCGGAGCAAGAAGAAACGAGGAAGCAAGACTACTATCACTCAACCCGTCGTAAATACTACCCTCTGCTTTGATAGCACCTCCAATACTACTATACTCAACACTTCTTGTATCCAAAACGACATTGTCGTTCAAGGGGTATCAAATGTAATCATGTTTATTGAAACTAAAAATGCCCACTAAAGGCTACATGTATTTGATGTTTTGAAATATGAAAAAAATGCAACTTTAAATGTATTTGATGTTTTGAAATATGAAAAGCAACTTTAAATGTATGAATCTGTAACATAATTAAATGTACACGTACAACATTTCAATGCAATGTTTCAACTAAATTCTACACTACAACTATCAATCACACACATTATCAACTGTACAATAAATATTTTTCCAACAAAACACCAACCGAACAATCGATGCACAACTAACACAATAAACCTGAATTAAATACATACAATATCAACTATAAAATTAATTAACTATTGAAAATGGTATCAAATGTATTCATGTACGAATTTATAACAAGTTTGAAATGTATAAACAACCTTAAAATTTCATGGCCCATCTATATTTCTACACTTACAAAATCAATCAAACCCCTTATCAACATCAATTACAAAAGTAATAACTATACCTCTAAATCAAATAACATATACCGTTCAGCGTTCACATTGCATTGAACACATGTGATTGCTAGTAATTAATCCAACTAAGTTTGTTTCTTTAAAGATGGATGGTTTGTTTATTATGCGAGAAAGTAATCCAAGACCAAATAAATGGAGCAAACTTTGCATGATTTCGATTGCATTTTAAAATGTATATTTCAATTGAGTAATGGTAATTTAAAGGATCTTGATTGAATTCAAAAATACATATCTTAACAATGAAAGTATGAAAAATGTTTACAACAATCAACCAAAATATAACATTTAAAGATAGTAATAAAAGAGAAATAAGACGAAAATCATGTTCTGTCCAACTAATTCCCAAAGTAAATAATTTATTTGATGCGTATTTAAAATATATCCATGGTATTTTTGTTTTAATTAATTTATGAAAGAAATGCATATGAGGTTGGTTTTGCATCCTTACAAATACATTCAAGTGCAAAAATCACATTGTAATTGAAAGCCTATTGTCCAATCTCAAACTCTTTTGCACCATTAAATTACAAGTACTCATTGAATAAATGATTTAACTTTTGAATTAACTCTCTATTTTGTAGCATTAAAGTAATTGAATTAAATGGATTTTGAACTCTCAATAGAGTGAGCATGTACAATTTTCCGTTTACAGGGGAAAAGAATGTAACCCTGGTAGTTGTAAATAGAGAAGTACAAATTATAGAGAAACAAATGAGTATACAAAAGAATGGGAATGAGAAAGCAGAGTGGTCAGATGAAGGCAATATTTCCAGTAGTATTGTCATGAGGTTTGGGGTGAGACTCCTCCTGTAATTCCTTGTGATCTGCTGGGTGGGGCGCGGGCACAAATCTTGTCCAGAACCAGTGTTGACTCCACACTGTGGCCATCTCTTCAATGGGGACATGTTTGGTTTCGGGTAGAAAGAAATAAACGAAGAGAGTCATGATGAGCACCCAGAGAGCAAAGAAGAGAAAAATGGCAAACTTGAAGTGGCAGAGCATGGCCAGAAACGCCTGCGCAATAACGAAAGTGAAGAGCAGATTCATTGAAACGGTGATGGATTGGGCAGCGGATCGAATCTCGAGAGGGAAAATCTCACTGGGAACGAGCCACCCGAGAGGTCCCCAGGACCAGGCGAAGGCCGAAACAAATATGCAGACCACCACCACAACCAGTATGGAATATGCCTTGGACATCTCTCCCTCCCCTGAAGTTCCCAATTTGACTCCCAACAGAATCGCCATGACTACCTGAGAGATCGCCATCTGAATACCGCCCTCGATGAAGAGAAACCTCCGTCCATATCTGTCGACGGTGACAATGGAGACGGCGGTGGCCACAACATTGACCACCCCAGTTATGACCGCAGACATGAGAGACGCATCGTTTCCGAACCCAATAGTCTTGAAAAGAACAGGCGCATAAAACATGATGGCGTTTATTCCCGTGAACTGCTGGAACAAGGGGATTGCAATGGCCATCACCAGCTGAGGTCTGTATCTTCTCTGCAAAATGTTACGGAACGGATGTTTTACTGTTTTCGAGATTTCATTGGCCTCGACCATGTCGTGGTATTCGGCATCCACGTCACCAGTCCCGCGAATCCTCTCCAGCATGGCACGCCCCTTCTCCATATGACCTCGCTCTATCAGACTGTTGGGCGTGTCTGGAAGCCCAAACGCTCCTATCGTCATCATCCCCGCTGGAACCGCCGCCAAAGCCAGCGACACCCGCCATCCCCACCCGCCTCTGATTTTATCCGTTCCGTAGTTAATCAAATTCGCAGCCAGAATGCCGATTGTTGTAAACATCTGGAACCCAATGTTTAGGCCTCCTCTTAATCTCGCCGGAGCCATCTCAGACAAATAAACAGGAACCGCCTGTACCATACCACATTATTATTCAAGCAGCTAGAATACCCATTTTCAACAAAAGAAAACCATGAAATAATGAAAATATTCACCTGATTGGCAAATCCCACACCCACGCCCAGCATTATTCTGCCCACAATCAGCATCTCAATGTTGAGGGCACCTCCGTTTAGCGCAGAACCGATCAAGAAACTGAAACCCCCAATTACCATCGAGATCTTCCGTCCATAAACCCTGGTAATCCCGGATGCAAAGAATGTTGCAATCAGTCCCGCGATATACAGCGAAGATGTGAAAGTAGTTAGCAACTGACTGTCGAATTGACAGTATAAATTTGCGGAATCCCTCCTCTGCTTGTAAACGCCACGGAAAAATTTCAGCAGAAACGAGTCCATAGATGTAACTCCTCCTGTAATATAAGATTTTCAAACCCTGGCAGGATTTTAAACACAAAATAACAAAGGACCTGCAAAGGAAATTGCGAGAAAATATTACCTGAAATTCCTATATCATAACCGAAAATGAGGCCGCCTGTGGCAGCTACAATGCTCGTGAGCAGCACAAACAGCGTGAGTTTGCCTGGATAAATTTTTCCTGAACCGCCATCCATTCCTACTCCGCCCGCCATTGTTATCTCACTTCTCTATCAAACAATTCTAATCACAGATTTACGCGAATACTTACTAAGTTTTATAGGAATTCAATTTCTATTAATAGCATAACCTCCGTTTTAAGAAAAGCAAATAATTCTATTAATAGATAATTGGCAACTCCGTTTTAAGAAAAGCAAAGGTTTCGCTAGGCATACACAACGATTCTGGGACCGTCCACATAATATTTGCTTCTCTTTTGACAACAAATATGATTGGCCAACAACACACTAAAATATGACAAGTATTACCCATGGGCCCATGAAGATTGCACGTTTGGCCCGCTTGAATTTTAGGATTTTACTTGTATTCTCTATCAAAATCTAAATCAAATGTTTTGATCATAAAATGGGATATCAGAAACTCTTGATAAGGTAAGGTGGGAATTCTTCCATGGTGTGTTGAAGAAGGATTTAGGGAGTACTTGTGTATTTGATCATTCACTTTTCAATCATCCACTTAATTGATAATTGGGGCCTAGTTGGTCTCTTTCCTTTGTTAAGGGGGTTGAGACAAGGTGACCTAGTCTCCTCATTCCTCTTCATTACCATGGTTGAATTTCTCAAGATTTTTAAAAAGGTCATCCAAGAAAGAAATCTAGCATGAATCAAATTGGCACTTAGAACTCCACCAATCACACTTACATTTATTATGATACACTACTCATTGGAAAAGAAAGACATTTTAAATCAAAGATTCATAAACGACACTCTTAGTAAATACACCAAATCATTTGGGAATGAAATCAATTTTATAAAATCAAAGGTTTTTTTCTTCAACACACCACCTTCTCTTCAAATATAGTTAATTGAAATTCTTGGGATCAAGGTTGGATTGCTCCCAAGAATATATTTGGGCATACCACTATTCAGGAGTGCAATGAGGAGACACTTATGGGAGAATATGTTACTCCGGGTATAACCAAACACTCTTCCCATAAGGGAAAACGGTTAAGTCTAGGTTGTGAAACTATTAGTACTTAAGATTATCATATAAGTGATTCCCACCTAAATGTTATCAATTACAAACTCTAGTCAATGTTATAAATCATTTAAACTTAATCATAAAAAAATCTCTAGTAAGGTACATCAAATGATCATAAATTCCAACTTTTGAGTTGGAAGAAGGTTTTTCTTCTAAAAACAACGGGAAGTGTCAATGTCACGGATCTTAAGGAATAGATCACAACTCTAGGAGCTAAACTATGATGGAAAATTTACTCAAATCCATACCTACAAAGCCAAGTACATTAGATCTATGGAAGCATAAATTTTTTTCAAATCAACATCTTGTGAAGAATCTCAAATATGGAACTTCATTATCTTGTGTGGGGAATCCATTTATTATAAAATTACTTAGGAAGTTGGAACAAGATTGAAAATTAATTTCTGGGAAGACTCATGGATGGGGCAACCACCACTTGCTAGAATTGAAAATTTGAAGCAGATCAAACAATTATCCTTTGCACATGGGATTGTAAATTAGCGGACTATATTGAATCCTCATCTACTAATGGGATTCTAAATCTTGAATGGAAGGATTAGTCTCATTTGGGAGTTCAGAAGATCAAGTCATAGAAATAAATAAAGTATTTCACGATAGAAGACTCCCACTTTTGAGGAGGGATGACTATTTAAGATGGATTGGATCTACAAGAGGATAATACATCATCGTTGATGGCAATAATCTACTAGCCTCTCTGAAAATTGTGATAATTCCATACCAATGGCTACACAACAAGATCTAGAATAAATGGAACTTACCTAAAGTAGAATCCTTTTTTGGCTACCATCTCTCAACTAAAATTTAACATATGACAACCTCATCAAAAGAGGATTGCATTGACTAGGTAGATGTCCCCTATGTGAATCTTGTGAAGAAACAATAGACTAGATCATGTTACAATGCCCATATGCAACTCAAGTTTGGAATTGGAATGCTCATAAATTTTCTTTCATATATGTGTTCCTAGAATTGTCATTGATCTAATCACACAATGGTTTTACCTAGGGAAATATATCCTCTCTCCTTTATGGAAAACATCCCCTACCTTAGTCATGTGAAACTTGTGGATTGAGAGAAATTGGAAGATCTTCATAAATGAATGATTATCAATTCAAAACTTGGCTCAAAAAATAAAATTGAAAATCTTGGAATGGATAAACGTAATATTAAAGGAACTTGGAAGATTGGTCACTGATTACCTAGGAATTGGGTAGGAAGAAAATCTCTCCACAAATTTTTTAATCTCCCTCATGAAATCCTCCACCCATGGTTCTTGAAAATGAATTTTGATGGGTCAAGAAAAGGCAACCTAGGGAGATAAAGATTTGGGGTTATTCTTACGGATTCATTTGGATCGATGGTAATGACAACGTCTGGACTGATTCTTCATACTACAAATAACGAAGCTAAAATGACAACACTTTTGGAAGACCTCTAGATCATAAAGGAAAAAAGAATTTAGAGAGTGTTAATTAAAAGGGATTCTCACCTTGTGGTTGGAACAGTAAAAAACCAAAAACAAAAACGAAAATTCAATTGGAGACTTGATTATATTCTTTCATAAGATTTGTAAATTCTTTCCTCACTTCAGGATGTTGAAATAAACCATTGTCCGAGATTATCTAATAAGGCTGAAAATTTCCTTGCCATTGCAGGAGTTCATTTGGGTTCATTTACCAAAATTATGAGTAAGGACACGAGTGATTAGACGGGATTTATATCTAGCATTTTAGATTTAGACATCTCATTCTCTTAAGGGGCTAATTCACTTCCAATCTTACAGTATTCCAGTTGGTTGAGAAGATCACCTTAGAAATATATGATGAGTATATGATGAGGGTGACATGTTAGAAATTAACTCCTACTCCTAGGGATAATACAAGTGCCACATTCCTAACTTGCATCCCAATTTGGAATATCTGACTAAATCTGTGAATAATATCACCGCTCTTTAAGTAAATCATGATTTTTAATCATCTCTATAGAATATGAGATGGTGATGTTATGCATGAAGCATTTGCAAGTAAATCATGCCATTAATGTCTTTCCATCAAGTCTGTGAGAGTACACTTATACAAAAAAAAATTAAGAAGTTTTGTTTATTTGCATCTGTTGTCTTTCTTTTACTATTTGTTTCATTTCTATAATGGCAAAAAAATTTGATATCGTGGTGCTTCCCAATTTCCTAAAAACAAATTGTGTTCAATCTTCAACCTGAGTGGTTCTGGAGAAGAATTCAGTAGGTATGTGTTGGGGATTCCCAACCATTCCTCCCCATTACATCATTTCACAGAAAATTGTAATGCTCTATTTCATGATAAAGCTAGGCTGCTAGCCAAATGTCCCTGGTATTTTTATTTTTTCCTGAAAGAACAAATACTAGTGGAAGGCCTTAAAGATTTGTAGGTAAAACACAACAGTTCAGTTAATGTTCATAAATCTGACAAGGCCTTCTTCTTTTCCTCCCCTTAATCCTCAGTTGCATTTACCCTTCCTATTTTTATTTCCTCCAAGAAAATAGCATTATTTAGTTTGTTTTTAATGTTGTACATCCACAAGAATTCATTATTCCTAAGGAAAAGCTTCTCTCAACTACTCCAAAACTCGCATCCAAAAATGGACCAAGGCCAGTGAATGAGAATTGAATCTAGTTCTCTTCTATAGTACTTTCTTTTGCATAGAAACCTTGGATGAATACTATCTACTCCTAATGGCATATAATTCCTCTCCTCCTTCTGTACTATTGCTTATGACATATCTTCACTCTCTTTATAATCTCTTTTCTTCCCAGATGTATTAATCACCACCGTTAGTAATGGTGGATTTTGTAAAAAATACATAATATTATAGAGGTGATGGCCTAATAGAACTCTCAATTTACCTATTAAAAAAAAGAGGTTATCTCATATCAAACCATATAAAATTGTTTTAAAATAAAATATTGTATTGTAATATAAATACAAGTAAATTTAATTGACTACAAATTTACAATTTTGTTATTCTGTTGAAGGCAAGTTATAAAAGGGCATACAAATTATGCATGGTTTTTCAACAACCAGCCATATTTTATTATATGGTTTCAATTATAGTTTTCATTAATACAATTATTTTATATATTTTTAGGTATCTTTTTAGATCTGATTGGTAGAAATTGAATTTCCTAAACATGTAAGCATAATTTTCAATTAGTTAAAAATAGCATAATTTTGTTGGTCATTAGAAATGCAATATTTTTATTTTTATTGTGATGAATTATAGTTTATAAATTTTACCATAAATGCATTGTTGTAAAACTTTATTGAAAAGAATATTTTTCTTTAAAAATTAAAAAATGTGTTGAAATTTAAATAACCTTGATGTCAATAGTTCTTGTCTTGCTAAGTTATCAACCTTGTTGAGTTGTGAATTTTCGATCCTTCCCGTTAGCCAATTATGCATCTTTGACCCTACTCAATCAACCAAAAACTTGGTGGGAATGTTCGGTAACATGATTTTTGTTAGGTGACACATGTTAATAGCTGACATGGACTATAGCTACATTATAATCAATTTTAGGGTAGGTATGGAGTCAATAGTGTTGGTTATGGGTATTCATTACTAAGATATTTTTATCAACCAATTTTGTATTGATAAAAATGTGAAATTGGTTGATGTGGAACATTACATTAGTGTTTTGATTGAATAGAGGAAAATCTATGTTTCTAGAAATTGATTAGGGAAACTTTGGTAGTGAGTGGTGGTGGTTTGATTGATATCCATGTATTTAGATTTCCATTATTTTATATGTAAAGCAATGGGGTTTCTCACAATGTATGTTGGGTTGCAAGTGGAATCAACTAGTGAACAAATATACTTTTTTTGTTCCTATGTTGTCATTTTAGAGGGATATGAAATTTTTGGTTTGCTAATATATACAATTGTTAGAACTTGCATCATTGTAACTCAGAAACAAATTTATTTCAAATCTTATGAAATTGTTTTTGAGTATTTATTGTAGGGAATACATCAAATAATATCCCTTGCACCTTCACAATTTATATATTTTCAATTCATTAATTGACATGAATTTTCAAGGGGGTTCTTTTAACATGTTCCCGAACTGTTAGTTTTGGAAAAAAAAAAGAGAGGTGGATTTGTTTTGTTTTCATGTATTTGGATTTCCATTATTTATAGAGACAACTATCTATCCCAACCTACAAGTGTTGTGCAGTAAGAAACACTTCTAGTTCTTAAAAAAAATGTCTTCTTTAGTGAAAATTTGTGAGCTTTTAGAAAAGGTGTATTTGAAATAGTGTTTTTGGTGTTGGTGATAACTTATTAGAGTAGTTTTATATTTTATTTTTGTGATGTTTTAAAGCGTGCATGTTGTTAGGTAACATTTATTAATATTTGGGGTGTACCATAGATACATTATAGTTGTTGTTTGGGAAATTGTGAAGTTGGTAGTGTTAGTGTTATGCACATTTATTTCTACGGTTTTTAATCATCTTATTGATGACAAGCTATATAGAAATATTTAAACTATTTCATGATATTTCAACATCCAATAATATTTTATTACAATAACAATGCATATATCTCTCCACTACCTTTACTATGAATTACGTTTATTCTTCAATTCTTCTAGTCTCCATAGTGCCTACATCTTCCATCATGATATCTTCAACTTCTATTAAAGTGTAAGAATCAACAAAAGAGTAGGCTGAATTAATAAAGTAGCAGTGACAACAACAATAGTTGGCCACTAAATCACAAACCCCTATATATAAGCCTCCTAATGTGTCTCTATCCTACAACAAGAAGGAAAATAAAATACAAAAGGTAACAACTAGTAAAATAAAGATACATAGACAAGATATCTTGCTAAAGAAAGAGGAGGATGTTATACTCTTGTCTAAACAAAGAGGAAGAGAGGGAGAACCGTCCATTAATTCATTAAATGTGTTGGAAGTCACTAAAAATGGCTATAGGATCCTTGGAGGAAGATAAACAAGATGCAATTGCTTCACAGTCACATATTACTCTGACGACCTCAACTCTCAAGTGTAACATTAATCATGCCTTAATTTATTTTTTTGTTAACTTTAGAGATATTTCTAACATTATGGACAAGGCAGAAACAATAAAGACAAATCTAAACAACCTGAAACAAGAGGTTATTAAACTTAAAGCTAAAATTACAATCATAGTAGAGATAGTCAATGGAAAATTATTTCCAAATTTTCCACTTATGTTTTTTTGATGATGTGATTACTATTGAGAACAAGTTGACCAAGGCCAAAGTAGAGTTAACATGAGGCATCCAATCAACATATAACCACTTGCAAACATTTGGACATATTATATGTCAACATTGTGTCACTTTTTGCAGAGGTGATTTAATGCAACTATTGGATTCAATTGGTGAGGTTTTAATGGTAGAACAATTTGAAGGTATCCTATTTCATTTATGTCATTGTTTGATCAACAGATGAAAATTCCTATTTTGACAAATAAAATGGGTATGCATGAGTTTATCCTCACTATTATAATTAATCTAGAATTTTTTATTAGATTAGGTAAAAAGTAGATTTTGAAGGGATCGGGAACCCCTATACAATCGAAAATAATAAATAAAGCCTAAAAGAGAAACAAAATAGAAAAAGGACTCCACAGACCCAAGGAGAAACATCAAGGCGACACTCAAAAAGGAAAGCACCAGAGAGGAAGAAAGACCCAACCTAGGGAAGAAGGGAAAACAACTTGGCCCACTACCCAAGGGCTCCTAACTACCTGGGACTTTCCCTTTATGAGATCTAAGGCTCATCTTGAGAGGTGAATTTACAACTTTACCTTTCTTCTTCTTTGTTCACAATATTCTAACTGTCCCTCCATTAGGATCTACATTCTCATCTGGGTGGACAGAAAGACAAATTTCAAGAGGCTCCATGTTATTCGAACATTGAATCTGCAAAGAACTTGGGGATTTAGAGACCCCTTTTCCAACTTCATGCCGCATATCAAACCGGTCTAGTGGGTGGAAGGATAGCCCCTCCCTTTACCACATCCTTCATCTTGTTCATTTTCTCACACTTATCCTTGCTTGATTACCGTGACTAACCGAGACATCCCCACAATCAATATCCTCCTGAGCATAAACCACCAAGTTATCAGGATTAAAATCCTTCCACCATGAGACCCACCCCTTAATCGGTTTCTTGACAATTTGACAATTAGAAGCCAGGTGTTTGAGTACAAAATAAGTTTTGGATCTAAAAGGGAGACCTTCAAAATCCAAGTTTTGGGTCCAAGTAGAATCCATAACTTTCAGCTCTATTGTGGCGGGAAATCAACATTCATATCCATATCCACCAAAATATGAGCTAAAGTGGTGTGATCAAAATAATCAGTCCTAGGATCAATGGCTAAGAATTTACCCAAAGAATTCCCTATAGCCATGAAGTAGTCTTCACTCAAGAAGTGCAAAGGTAAATAGGGAATTCGGATCCACACAGTCCGTAGTGAAGGTTTCAGCTATGAGATTAAAGTTAGGAAACCATGGCTTCATGAGAATAAGATGCGACTTGAAATCCCATATTTTCCAAGAATCAGATCCCTATCAGAGGAGCTATCAAAAACTGCAATGAAAATACCTCGAGTCGAGGAGTAAATGTTGACTTTACCTTCTATCGTGGTACGCCATTGTTCAAATATCCATTTGTGCAAGGTAGTAATGCCGGGACAACAACTAATAAACATGTAAATCAATCCTTTGTTCTGGTATAATTTGGTCGATTCGTACACCTCCTCTCCAAAGGAGACCATGGGAGTTGATTTGGCATATGTCATGGGCTTAACATGTAATTTCCTCCCATATTTTTCCACCTCAAAGAAATAAAAGGATTCTCCTTGCTTCTTCTTTGCATCATGGCACCCCGAAATGTCCCTACCCATCATAGATAAATCCACCCCCAGTCAACAAGATGGACACATTGTGGGGAGCTCCCATATTAGAACCCAAGCCGTCAAGCACCCAAAGAAACACTCTACAAAATAGGGGAAAAGAAGAGGTTGTAAATGGAGGAGCACCTATAAGAGGCGGACCGTAAACCAAACCCCCAAGCCACCACCACCACCATAAACTTGATTGATAAGGGCCAAGGAAGAATCGATGCAAAGATCCCCCAAAAACCCGCGAGAAGGGAAAGTTGTGATTCTCCCCTACATAAGATCAATCTTATCCACATTTAGCAAGTCGGCCCAATACGAGAGTATCACCACCATACAAGGAGCTAGGGTTCCCAAAAGCAACACCGAGTCATCGTTTCCACTCTATTAGAGTTAGGCCACAAAACTTGGTGCAAAACTTCCAGCAGAGCCATCGCTCAGCTTAATCTAGAAATGGCTAAAGGTATAAAACTATTTTTAGAGGGAATGTTATAGGACCTTATGCATGTGGTTCAGAAGAACGAGGAACTATGTAAACCATTTATCATAAATAAACAATCATTAGAGGCTAATTTAATATTGTCCCAACAAGCTCAAAGTATCGGTTTGCATTATAAATAAAGGAATTAATGTTACATCCAAACATAGGAAGCCATTTTTTCTTTTTTAAGGATCTAATTTCATATCTTTGTACATATAAGAGTTTACCCAAATTAGTTTCCCTTTTTATAAGGAGCTCCAAAACAAACTTGAGAACATGAATTTGCGGCCCATGAATCTATAAAATCAAATAATTGTTATTGTTAACTTATCTTTACACCATTGGATTAATGTGAATAAATATTGTGGAGCTTTAATTTGTTTTGTGAGTTTTGAATTTTCTTTTAACTGTGTTAGAGTGTTTATGTGTACGTTAGCACAATTCTGGGTAACTTTCATATAAATGGATTTGAGGCATGAAATTTTTTTGGAATTGGATAAGATAAAGACACATGGCCTAATATATTGCTTTAGCATTAAAATAATAAATAAGAAAGATTTGATTATGGGAAAGTCTATAAGGAAAGTTTTCAAGACATGAGACTTGTACAAAATGATTACTTCATTGAAACAAGGCATAATTACATATGCTTTTGGATTAAATGGTTTCCAAGCATGAGAGTTGGCAAATTGCTAGGTTATTCATAAATCGTAATCATTTTTAAGGGTAATATGTCAAGTATTGGAGGATAAAAACTCAAAAAATATATTAATTACATGTATCTTTTATCTTTATTACATGTCACTTTTAGCTTTATTATAAGTCACTTTTGAACCTATATTTTGAATTAAAAATAACTAATAGAAAAATTCATAGAATCACATCAAGTCCCCTCGCATCAAAAAATAGGGAAGTCAAGAAGCTAATATTGAAATACATTCCATTTGTGACCTAGTTTAAATGTTGAAAAGCAATTTTTTTTATTAAGAAATTCATAATATATTAAAGGTTTTTTAATAACTATATCAAATTATCAATATGGTGTTTAGGTCACTCTATGCACCCCTTACATTAGGGTTCACATTACATAGTCAATTTTCAATATATAGTTTAGATGTTAATTATTGGTTCTAAATTTTTATTTAGTATTGTGAAGGGTTACTTCCTTGTGTTATTTTAGGTGACCCATTAGTGTTTAGGTTTTCATATGAGTGTTTAGGGTGTTGCATTAGTGTATATGATATCACATGAGTGTTTAGGGTTTTAAGTTTGTATTTAGGGTTAAGGGTGTGTGTTAAGGGTTAAAAATTTAGTATAAATATGGTTTAACATTTAGGATTTCATTGTATGTATTTTTGTTATTTAGAAATTAGGCGTCAATTTACTATTTTTGTTAATAAGGAGTAAGGAAACTATAAACACTAATGTGAGTTATGATACCCTCAAAATAAATAAGACATCAAGACACCAATGCATAATACAACACCTAAAACACTAATGAAACACCCTAAATAGTCATATAAAACCATAAATAGTACTATTAGGATACCCTAAACACTAACGTGACATCTTAAACACTCATGTGACACCCTAAACACTATTGTGACACCCTAAAAACTAATGGGTCACCATAAATAACACAAACTCTTATACCACACTATAAACCTTAAACCCTAAGGACTAAAATCTAAACACAAACCTTAAATCATAGTCACTTATGTGACTCCATAAAAACTAATGGATCACCATAAATAACACAATCAGGGAACCCTAACATGACACCTTCAAAATTTTGTGACACCCTAAACACTACTAGTAATGGGTCATCATAAATAACATAAAGTTCTACTTCTATTTAGGTTTATTCTAGAATCTATATGGACATGAGATATTACGTGTAAATATTAGTATGAATTATATTTCTTATATATTTTGTGAAGATATGATGTAGTTGTAAATATTAGTATGAATTTCATTATGAGTAAGAGTAAATTTTAGTGGAAAATATTCTTTAAACACGAATATCCCAGTTTTTAAAATTTACATTTGGTGAAATTGTAGGTGTAGGGATTATAACTAGGTCACCTAATTTTTTTGGTTTCAAGTTACTTTTAAGATTGGTTCACCTAGTGTTTACATCAATGACCAACTATTTTAATTCAAATCACCATTAACACATAATTCAAATTTGTAAAATTTGATTTCACATATATAATAATTACAAATTTATAATTTCAAATATCAAGTACAAATTAAATTTTCTTTGCAATTCCTTTACTCGTGCCCATGGTCCTGTGGGCATTGATGATCGAGATTGATTGCATATTGTAACCCTCAAAGCATTAAAGGTAGTTAAATATATAATGTGTTATTCATGTTGAAGTTGCATATAATGTAAAATGTCATAAAAATTGGTCTATATCATATACTTCGCTACCATCTAGTAGAAATTGTTTTAGAAAATACCGCACCATATTTTTAGCTATCGGTTGGGAGAATAATATATGATAATGGTCAATAACATATATATGATACCATCCAAGAAAGCATAAATATATTTTACCAACCGATAACATACATTATCATATCGGTCCACAATAGCACAAATATATGTCACTTGACTAATATAATAAATATATACCATCATTCAATAGTATAAATATATGCTATCGGCTAATAGTATGAACATGTATACTACCAACCAAAGCATCATAATGTATTCTACCTTCCAATAAGCATAAATATATTCTACCATCCAACATCATACATTATGCTACCGACTGGTGCTATAAATGTATGTTATTGATAAGTGGCATTTTTTTAGTGATGTAGTAAAAGGAGGGGAAAAAAGTAGGAATTTATTTTTCTTATGCATATTTTGTAAGGACAAATTTCTCATTGAGATGGTCATTTTAATGCTTACATCAAAAAAACATTTTTCCCATACCAAAACTGGAAAAATTAGTATTTTCCATGATAAATCACATTTTTGATTTTTTGTTTATGCCATATTTTGTGAGGATAAATTTCTCATCGATACGACCATTTTATCTCGATATTGTTGATACCTGATTTTTAGAAAATTACATATGTTGTTGGTCGATAGCATATACTATCGATGGATAATTTCTACCAGATAACACCATTATCAAATAATTCACCAAACCATTGAAACCCATTTCCTTCATATTTTTGATGATTTTGAAAGTCATTTTCATATATTCACCAAGTAATATCTATGATCTTTTTATGGGGGTCTTTAATTTTTCCCTATTACGAGTGACTAATGCCCGTAAACATCACAAGTGGGACATTGAGGGCCTAAACACCAATGTGACATTGAAAATATGACACCCTAATGGAGAAGTTTTATTAAGTTGAAACTTAACATTTAATTTGAAATAATTAATGAGAAATTCATTTTAGGATGTTACATGATAGATTTTAAGGCCCCCCAAAAAACCCATAGAAATTATTTAGATAATTATTCAAAAACCGCTTTTGAAAATATGGCAAATCATAGGAAAATTTGTTTTGTAAGGTTGGTGAATTGTAACAAAACACTACCAACTAGTAGTGATAAAGAACTAAGCATTGAGGGTGTCAATGGTCGAAAACATCCAAAATCTTTATAAAATAGTAGGATACTACCAATTGGTAGCATAATGGATGCTATGGTCAGCAGCATGATGGATGTCGGTTGGTAGCATGATGGATGTTAGATAGTAGCATTATGGATGCTACCAATTGCTAAGCATCCATCATGATCATTTTATAGTCCGGTAGCATCCTCGGATGCTACTAATCAATTTCTAAGAATGCTACCGACTAGTTTCGCACCCATAATTTGATTGGAACCCTAATGAAGAACCAATCGAAACTATCATATGTCCAAATTCTCTATATATAGACAAGGATCCTTATTATTTTAGCTTTTTTATAATTACTCCAAGTGAAAACCAATGAGAAAACCACAACACCTTCCCCAAAATGAAATTTAAATAACTTCCCATTCGAAAAAGAACATGTTATCCCAATTTTGCCCTCGGGTAAAATTGGTCAGCCACGACCCGCACAGAAGAAACTAGAGAAATCACATTCAAATCCTACAATCAGGAAATAGAGGGACTCTATAATGGATTGGCATGGCCTGCAAAAGATCAAATGACCCCGTGCAAGAAGAAATTCAAGAAATGGCCCCGTAGAATGAGTCGTGCTTCAAATCCAACAAAAAAGTTACAGGTGGGCTCTAAAATGGAATAACATGGTCGGGGAGAAGAAATAGTGTCAAAGAACTAGAGGCTCAAAGGAAAAGAAATGGTAAAGGCTTGAAGTCTTTGGGCTCTACAAATGACTCAGAATGAGCCCGAAATTGGCTAAGTATAGAGAGTCAGTGGAGGCTGCCAAGTGTCCAAACGACACACATTCAAAAGTGGGATTCTAGGTGGAGACTCAAACTTGCGCCAACCCTCCATGTGGCCAATGGTCAACAGAGGTCAAAAAGGAGAGCGGGCCCAAAATGACTAAGTATAGAGTGCAGGCGGAAGGTGCCACATGTCTTAATGACGCTCCTTCAAAGGTAAAGTCCTGAGCGGGTTTTCAAATGAGCGTGGCTCGCCGCGTGTCCCAGGTCCAAAAAGGATAGAGTCGGGGTTGAATAGTCAAGAAGAGGCGGGCTGTGGAAGCCGCCACGTGTCAGTCTGGTGCTATTTCAAAAGTAAAATTTGGGGTGGGTTTCCAAACAAGCACCAAGCCTCCACGTGTCCAAGGTCAAACTTTTGGCCCCACCAAGCAAAGAAACTCAGGCAAAATACAAAGGAACACCATGGAGCCCGCGAAAGCTTGCCATGTGTTATCCTGGTGCTATTTTAGAAGTGAAAGGAAGGATCCATATCTCCAAGATGCGTGAGGCCACCATGTGGACCCTGTATGGACAGACTCTTTAAATATTGCGCTCCTATGCAACCCAAAACTTCAAATGGCCATATCTTTTGACTGGAAACTCATATTTGGGTGGGAGAAGACTTTTTGGAAACATCTCGACACCCTCTATGCCATGGAAACATAAAATATCATTCTTAACAGGCTTTATTAGGTGAAAAATGGGAAAATGTCTTCCAGGACATTAATACAAAATCTGATTTCTTCAACTACCAGATTTGATTCGATTTGATCCATCATTTTCCTTCTTCAACACACCAAGCAAACATAGGGAACTAGAATCGATAGATTGTAGGAAGATTTAAGAGGGGGCATTGATTGATGGTGGTTAAACTTTCAAAGCAGGATTCAATGCATATCTCAAGGTGGTTGAAGCCGGATTCAAATTCTTCCCTCCTCTCTCTCATTCTTCCTATATATTGTAATGAAGGGGCATATTCAAAGGGTTGATCTTTTCTCTCCTTCCCCCTTCTCTTTCTTCCTTAGGGTAGAATGTGGAGTCTAAGCCTCCTCCCATGGCTTTGTAATGGCATTTTCTTACCTCTTGCCCACTGATGATGTACCATGTAACTTTTGAGCAATACAATTTTTTTGTGATGCATCTGTCCATTCTTGGCTCATTTTAATGTCTCTTCTTACCTCTCATTGTCATAGGTATACTATGCATATTCTTATGTTTGCTGAAGATTCTGGGGGCTGTGATTAATGGGTTTCGAAGTGTTTCTCTGTGTGAAAGCTATCTCTGGTCCGTGGTGCATTTTTTCCACCCTCTCCTCTGCTCACCTCTCTCCACTTCAGGTAGTCAGATTTGTGATTCAACCACTTCCTTTTTGGTGTATCACTGCTTAGTGTAGGCTCTTTCACCTCTCTCTCTCTCTTTGTCCCCTTGGAATGGTTAGATTAGGATAGAATAGGTTCTTCCTACACTAGAGTAGCTTGTGGAAGGTAGATTAGGAAGCAAGAACCGAATTTCTCGAATTTCCATATCAAGTTTTGCAAGTCCCACAACTTGAGAGATGGCCCCATGTTGTGAAATCACACCGAATGCCCCACTCCACACCCAGGCCATTCGAGGGTGCTATGATTGTGCACTAACAGAACCTCCAAACCTAAACCTATCCATTTGTTGCAAAAAAAATCATCACCAAAAGAAATTCAAATCACTCACCCATGCCCTTAACCTACATAAATTTATGTACATGAACCTTAACTTTCCGTAACTCCACAAGCTTCTAAAAAATCCTAATTATTTTTCACTATGGATAGACATTGCCATTTTATAGGCCTAGTGTATATTCCTCATTTCTAAAAGGAAAATAAAACCCTCAACTATCTACTAACCAATTATTACAATGCCTTGAGTAGTTTCACATTCAACTCCCATCACACACACTATCTTTTGGAACATCCCTCGAAGAAATTCAACATTTGACGAGACTTTTTCACAAGTATGTGGATCTTGTGACAACAAAGGCCATATTAATGGATGATGAAATCAAGTATTTAGAGCCTCACTATGACTTTGATATTGATTCAACAACTAGGAAGTATTTTCATAATCATATTATAAAATTTTGTTTTTTGTTTTTACCATTTTTTATTTTATTAAATATTTAACAATTTTTTTCCCTTATAGTTTCCACAAATATTTTATAAAAAGGGATTTCAATACATGATTTTAATCACCATGCTATGTTGTAATTTTTCCATGTTATAATTATTTTTGAGGGCCAACATATGGACATCCTAAACTAGCCCTTGGCTTGTATCATGTGAACCCTTAACAAACAAAAATATGATTGGAGCACCTTCTAATCCTCAGGATAAGGAATGACCTAAGTTATGTCTTTTGAATGACACTTCTTTGGATCATATCCATAAAATTTGTTCTTTCATTATATTATGAATCTCTTTATAATTTACACAACACCCCTTCTTTGATAACACTCCACATAAATCTCACATCTATGTCTATAATAATTGAATAGTAGGAGGTGATTTCAAAATTTATGATTATTTGATTCATAATAATTTTCATTCATTTTCATATTCATTTATAGTTTATATTAGATATTAATAGTTTGTTTAATTTTAATAGGCCATAGTTTACATTTGTTTCCTAAAGAGAGGATGATATAAGAGAACATTACGCATCGGGTAAGTGCACGAAGTTGGGGGCCAAAAGTGGACAAAAACCTAAGAAAAATCAAAACACGTACGCATTCTATTATAATGTGATCACGTTTTAATTTCTTAGGTTTGGAATTTACCAAACCATAACGTGTACACGTTATGTCTACTATAAATATAAAAAAGAGGCCCGAGCCTCTATCATTTTATCTCCCTCAAATGTGAGTTTCAGAGCTTAATTGTGCCCTCGCATTTTGTCATTCAGTTAGATCTCAAGCTCAAATGATCATCTCTAGATTGTCGAGAAGATTTGTATCGACAATGGTGCCATGGAGAAGAGGTAGGCACAATTCTTTTCTCAAAATTGCATTGAAATTTGATAATTATAGAGTAGAATTTGAATTGAATACATTTTTTTATTGTTACAGTTTGAGGTCAAGGGAATCAACCACAACCAAACCCTGTTATTCTTGTCATCCCTCCCAACCCTCCCATAGTTTCTCAACATCCCCGTGTAGTCAAGAATATTTAACAACCCACATAGTTGAAAACAAAATTGAAATTGAGGATTTAATCAAAATAATGAGGGATTCACAATCTACAAACCCCCACCGTGCCTCTCTTGTAAACACATTGGAGACATTACTTGCTCAAGTTGACACAAAAATGGGAAAATTGATCATTGGACAACTTACAGAGAGGTTTGTAGGGTTTATTATCCCAAAAATTGTCATATGTAGATGTAAAGAAAAAAGAAATTACAAAAGACCTCATAAGCGCCTTATTCATGGACCCCACACGAATTTGATTGTTTTGTTGTCATGCAAATGGTTTCTCATCCATTGGTGTAATAATAATTTGATTAAAAATAATTCTTGGGACCGATGGTGGATGGTGTTTTATTTTCCACCTTCCAATAACAATGAGGTGCCACTATACTTTTGAGGAAACTCTATTGTGAGTTTATCCTCAATGAGATCCCAAATTATTTTGATTTCTAAGATTTCCAGGGCCGAGGAAAAGGATATGCACAAGATCGACCAGGTGCACAACATGCACCTATTTAGTAGGGTAGAGTCCCCGCACAAAATCCCCCTCACCCTGAGACTATCCCTCCAGCAGTGAAGGAGACAGTAGAGATTGATACACTCCACGCACTTCAGGGGCTATCTGTGACCCTTGTTCGACATACGAGGGAGATTTCTGAGCCAGATGCTCATGGAGGTACACAAAGTATTCCCTTAGGGAGTACTAGCATGAGGCCACATCTTTTCTCGTCATGTGCTAGTATTTGTTTGGGGCCCGAGGAGGATGATAATTTCATGCGTACTGATTTTGGTGGAGTTGGTACTAGGGGTGTACACGATAATGCCACTATGCCATATGCCTTTTTGAGTGAGACATTTGGATTACAGTCATCGGCGTCACCTTCACAAGTATTTGTTATGCTTTATTATGTGTGTTACAAAAATTTCTAAGTACTTGATTTACTTATATATGTTAAATTTTTGAAATAATTGTATTTGTACATGTACATGCATTAATATTATAGTGCGTGAGAGGAACATCTTCTTCCCAACCATAAGTGGTGAGCACCATGCGTACACATAAATTCACAGAGGTAATTTAGAAAGTTAATTGTGTAAAATTTTCACATACATGCAATATATATATATATATATATATATATATATATATATATATATATATATATATTTTGAAGTCAAATATATGTATGTTCTTGTATGTTCATCTAACTCACGTGATACATGTTTGATAAAGATGTTGACTTCACTAGACACCCCACCATCTCTGCGAAAAGTAGAGAAAGGTGTTGCCGATTCGATTTCATTTGCGCATCAACTCACTAAGGTATTCAAACAACATGTAAATTTCATTAAATTGCTCGTGTAATTCATATTATGTTAAATTACATATTAGTAATGTATTTCATTGTAGAAATATTAAATTATGCTATTAATGTCCTTCATTTTGTATATGCAGAGTTACATGAGACATGTAGCAGCCCTGTTCATTTGATTCGCAGCATAGCGGGGTAAAAACAATAGTTCTATATTGATAAAATTAGTTTAAATATTGTCATTACACATGCATGTATTTAGTTCTATTTTCACTAATTTTGATGTTATATTTTTTGATCTTATGTGTATGTAGGGAACTTCAACCCCCTCCATTTTGAATTCGAGGGCACGAACTTCTCCATCTCATTGTCTTCATACCCCCATTCGTACTTTAGAACCTCCTGATGACTCATCTGAGCATGAGATGCAGATTCGGCGTGATCGAAAACTTGCAGTAAGTTTGTGTATTTATGTAAATACTTTCATTCTAGCATGGTCTTAAATACATTTTGAAAACATATATAAATTAAGTTTTGACAAAAAAACATTGTTTGAATTTATAGGTTCATCTACAGGCGAGTATTCAATGGAAGAGGACTCATAGCATGGGTTTGGAAGATCCAAAGTCATCTCATAGATCTCCATCTTTCATCTAAGGGAGGGCCTTCTTCAAGCAAGGCCAAGAGAGGGATAGATTTTGATGATTAGGAAATATATATGTCTTACATGACATTATTTTTGTATGCCTATGTGTATGACATTGTATGTACGCCTATATGGCATTTGAACTTGATGGTATATGACCTATTTGGGCATTTTTATATTTATTATGCACATTAAAATACTATTTGGAACTTGATATTTTTATATGAGACCTTACATTTCGAGATTATTTTTGCATGAGACTAATATGATGTGCACTTGACAATATTTAAGACATTATGGAGTTTTATTTATTTGTTGGTGATGTACATTTACTAGCGTTTTCAATGTATAATATGCATCAAAATTTGGAAATCAATATTTATATAATGTATGTATATAAAGAGTTACCTAATATGAGTAATTATTCCTTCAATTTATCAATGTGTATATGTGTATTTACCTTACTTGCGCTTCTTCTTGCTCATGGTATCTTTGTACCGGTTCCTATCTTATCATGCACCTACTACATTCTTCAATGCTTCTTAGTCTTCTCCCATGTTAAAACACTTGAGAATCGTCACAATTTGATGCCTTTCATCTATTCATATTTTGAGAATGTATCTCCGTATGCATTAATCCAATGCTCGAGAATTTATCCAAATGTAATGACATTCGATTCGACACTCAATAATTCTTGATTTTCTAATCATGTCCAATTCATGTTATTACCTTTAAATCAGTAGGCATTTCAAGTTATTTGGAAATCACATCACACCCTTCACTAGGCTTGATGACTAACCCTATATTTTTTAAGGTGATTTTGAAAGCAACCATTAGTTTATCATAGTATAAATTATCATGAATGGAAGGTCACTAGTAGGCCGATGACTCCCATTCGAGTAACTAAACAAGAAAGATTTACTAGGTGATTGATAACTCCCGTGTGTTCTTAGACATTCCCCTATCAAATTAATTCTTAAGCCAATCTATTCATTCAACACGAACTCTCGGATGAGATTTTAGATTTGACGAGATGTCTCTAGGTGTCACGGAGTCCGAGAAATCACTGTCGAAGATATAACGTGTTTTGGTCTCAGGGCTCTTAAGGGACTACGCCCAGATGAGGTAGCCCGGAAGTACCAAGAGTATAGGGAACCAAAATAAAACCTCCCTAGCATTTACTTGGACACCCCAATGTGTTGGCGTAGTCGGTTTGGTGCCAAGAGTTTCTATTTGCAAAGTATTACGTATGGCATCCTTACACTGACTCAAACCACAATATTTCGTGCATTTGTAAACAATAAGACAGCAAGAGAACCAAATGGAGATGGATAAAACCATGAGAGGATTTCGTAGAGGGCCTAAACATAGAGGTTTCAAATCTAACAAGACGTCTCTAGGTTCCACAAAGTCCAAGAAATCACCTATCGAAGATATAGAGTGTTTTGGTCTCAGGGATCTTAAAGGACTACGCCCTAGACGAGGTATCTCGAAAGCATGGGGAGCATAGGGAACAAAAAAATCATCCCCTAGTATTTACCTAGCCACCCCAACATTTTGGCGTAGTCAGTTCGGCGCCAAGAGTTTCCGTTTGCAAAGTATTGTGTCTAGCAACCTTACACTAACTCAAACTACAATATTTTACACGTTTGCAAACACCGGGAAAACAAGAGAACCAAATGGAGATGAATAAAACCACAAGATACTTTCATAGAGGGACCCGATATAGAGGTTTAGGATCTAAAAAAATATCTCTAAGTGCTTTATGGAGTCCAAGAAATCACTTGTCGAAGATATAGCATGTTTTGGTCTCAAGGCTCTTAAGGGACTACACTTGATGAGGTAGAATGGAAGCACATAGAGCATACTGAACCAAAAAAATCCTCTTCTAGTATTTACTAGCCACCCCGATGTGTTGGCGTAGTCAATTTGGTACCAAGAGCTTCCATTTGCAAAGTATTGCGCGCCGAGCATCCTTACACCGACTTAGACTACACTATTTCACACATTTACGAGAAAATAGGACAGTGAGAGAACCAAATGGATATGGATAAAACTATGAGAGGATTTTTAGAGGGCCCCAACATGAAGGTTTCAAATCTAAAGAGACATCTCTAGGTGCCATGGAGTCCGAGAAATCACCTGTCGAAGATATAGTGTGTTTTTTTCTCATGGCTCTTAAGGGAATATGATCGACGAGGTAGTAGCACGAAAGCATGGGGAACGTAGGAACCAAAATAAAATCCTCCACTAGTTTTCACTAGGCCATCCAGACATTTTGGCGTAGATGGTTCGGTCCCACGAGCTACCGTTTACAAAATATAGCATCTGGCAGCCTTACACTGACTTAGACTACACTATTTCACACATTTGCAAACAATAGGACAACGAGTAAAACTAGGAGATTATTTCGTAGAGGGTCTCGATGTAGAGGTTTTGGATCTCGACGAGATGTCTCTAGGTGCCACAACTTCGTGGAAATTACCTGTCGAAGATATAGCGTGTTTTAGTCTCAGGGCTCTTAAGGGACTATGCCCTAACAAGGTAGCCCAAAAGCATGGGAGCGTTGGGAACAAAAAAAAGACTCAACTAGCATTCACCAGGCCATCTAGATGTGTTGGCATAGACACTTTGGTCCCACAAGCTACCGTTTGTAAAATATAGCATCTGGCAGCCTTACACTGACTTAGACTACACTATTTCACGTGTTTCAATATGACTTCGAGAGAACCGAATGGATATGGATAAAACCACGAGAGGCTTTCATAGAAGGTCCCAACATGGAGGTTTCAAATCTTAAGATATGTCTCTAGGTGCCATGGAGTCTGAGAAATCACATGTCAACGATATAGTGTGTTTTTTTCTCGGGGTTCTTAAGGGACTACGACCGAATGAGGTAGCCCAAAGCATGGGGAGCATAGTTAACCAAAATAAAATCTTCCACTAGTGTTTACTAGGCCATCTAGACATTTTGGCACATATGGTTTAGTCCCATGAGCTACCGTTTACAAAATATAGCATCTGGCAGCCTTACACTAACTTAGACTACACTATTTCACGTGTTTGCAAACAATAGGACAGCAAGAGAACCAAATTGAGATGGATAAAATTGGGAGATTATTTCCTAGAGGGTCCCGACATGGAGGTTTTGGATCTCGACGAGATGTCTCTAGGTGCCACAGCCTTCCGGTGAAATTACCTGTCAAAGATATAGCATGTTTTGGTCTCAGGGCTCTTAAGGGACTACGCCCAGAAAAGGTAGCTCAAAAGCACAGGGAGCATTGGGAACCAAAAAAATCCTCAAATAGCAATCACCAAGCCATCCTAGATGTGTTGGCATAGACACTTCATTCCCACAAGCTACGTTTTGCAAAATATAGCATCCTGACAAATTGACTTTACACTGACTTAGACTACACTATTTCGTGTGTTTGCAAACAATATGCCATCGAGAGAACCAAATGGATATGGATAAAACCATGAGAGGCTTTCGTAGAAGGTCCTGACATGGAGGTTTTGGATTTGACGATACATCTCTAAGTACCACGAATTTTGAGAAATCACATATCGAAAATATAACATGTTTTGGTATCAGGGCTCTTAAGGGACTACGCCTAGACGAGGTAGCCCGAAAGCATGAGTAGCATAGGAAAAAAAAAATTCCTCCACTAGCATTCACCTGTGCCATCCAGACATTTTGACATAGACGGTTCGGTCCATGAGCTACCATTTACAAAATATAGTATATGGCAGCCTTACATCGACTTAAACTACACTTTTCCATGTGTTTGCAAACAATAGGACAACGAGAGAACCGAATGGAGATGGATAAAACCGAGAGAGGATTTTGTATAGGGTTCGATTTTAAGGTTTCAAATCGATGAGATGTCTCTAGCTACCACAGAGTATGAGAAATCACCGTTGAAGATATACCATGTTTTGGTCTTAGGGCTCGTAAGGGACTACACCTGACGAGGCACTGAAAGCACGAGGAGCATAGAGAACCAAAAAAATCCTCTACTAGTGCTCACTAGGCCATCTAGATGTGTTGGCGCAGCAGACGGTTGGTCCCACGAGCTACCATTTGCAAAATATAGCATTCGATAGCCTTATACCGACTCAGATTACATTATTTCACGTGTTTGCAAAACAATAGGACATTGAGAAAATCGAAAGAAGATGGATAAAACCATGAGATAATTTCATAGAGGGTCCCAAGGTGGAGGTTTCTAAACTAACGAGACATCTCTAGGTTCCACTGAGTCCGAGAAAATCACATGTCGAAGATATTGTGTGTTTTGGTCTCAGGACTCTTAAGGGACTATGCCTAGATGAGGTAGCTTAAAATCATGGGGAGCGTAGGGAACCAAAAAAAAATCCTCCCTAGTGTTCACTAGGCCATTTGGATGTGTTGGCGCAAATGGCTCGCCCCACGAGCTAGTGTTTCCAAAATATAGCATTTGGTAGCCTTACACTGTCTTAGATTACACTATTCCGCGCATTTGCAAAACAATAAGACAACGAGAACACCAAAAGAAGATGGAAAAAACTAAAATAGAATTTCGAAGAGGGCCCCGACATGGAGGTTTTGGATCCGACGAGTTGTCTCTAGGTGCCACGGAGTCTGATAAATCACCCATCGAAGATATAGTGTTTTTTGGTCAGACAACCTTGAACAAAAGTCTATTTTACAAAAACTCATATAACTTGAACAAATGACCTAAATTTGACCTAAAATTTTGCAGGAAGCATCATGACACCTTCCTCTATCATCTTCCATAATTTATAGAAAATAATAGTTCTACATTTTTCTATCCCATCTCATTTGCATGCTACAATAGTGTAAGGTTGTCCGATGCAATATTTTGCAAACGAAAGCTCTTAAGATCGAACCAACTGCGCTAACACGTTGGGGTGGCCAGGTAAACACTAGGGGAGGTTTCGTTTTGGAGGCCAAAGATCTAGGAGCTTCCGCACTACCTCATCCGAGCGTAGTCCCTTAGAGCCCTCGTGACACAAAAAACATTATATCTTCGATGGGATATTTCTCGGACTCCGTGGCACCTAGAGATGGCTCATCGATCTGAAACCTCCATGTTGGGGCCCTCTACGAAATCCTATGCCAGTTTTTTCCATCTTCTTCTTGGTGTTCTCATTGTCCCATTGTTTGAAAATGTGCAAAATAGTGTAGTTTGAGTCAGTGTAAGGTTGTCAGATGCTATATTTTGTAAATGGTAGCTCGTGGAACCAAACCATCTGTGCCAACACATCTAGATGGCCTAGTGAACACTATTGGAAGATTTTTTTTGTTCCCTACACTCCCCATGCTTTCGGGCTACCTCGTCCAGGCGTTGTCCCTTAAGAGCCATGAGACCAAAACACACTATATCTTTGACACGCGATTTCTCGAGACTCCAGTGCACACCTAGAGACGTCTCATTAGATTTAAAACCTCTACATTAGGGCCCTCTATGAAATCCTCTCATGTTTTTATCCATCTCCATTCGGTTCTCTCACTAACCTATTGTTTTCAAAACGCATAAAATAGTGTAGTTTGAGTCAGTGTAAGGTTATCCATTACCAATCACATGAATAATATAGGTGGTTCATACAATATAGGTGGTGAAATGAGAATTTTAATAAGATATTTTTACAATATAGGTGGTGAAATGAGAATTTATGTTTATTGTTCCTTTCTAATATTTAATTTCTCTTAGCTTCACTTGGCTTCGAGAATAATAAATTCTCTACTAACGGTGCCAACCACGTGAAGGCGGAAGTTTTTTTACACCACTAACCTACATAAACATGTTAGTAAGCAATTAAATAGAATTTTAAATCATACAGAATTTAAAAAATCATTAAAGTAAATATTCAAATTAAATTCATGAAGAACATACCTTTGTAAATTCAATCCAATGAACCGCAAGGATCAACTCTACTCTTGATAGTAGCAAGAATTGCTTCATGATCTGATTCATGAACCTTCCATAGATTCTTGTTTAATGGCCGACCTCGATATTTGATCAATTTAATATTTGTTGTAAGAACCAAATGTGAATAGTGAAGTATATTTCGATGTACTTCATAGTCTTCAAATAACCAAATGTTTTATTTTTTGATAGGATATCATCGAAGCCAAGTTCTAGTGACTACCACTAACCCAATGGGATACTCAAGGTCTTCACCATCAATGATTGTGGAAGTCAATTTTTTCTCCTTCTACATAACAAAACAAGAAGTAGTTTGTTCCCTCTTCGTTAAATTCTATCGCAATAACTGAAAAAACGTGCCCTACATCACAAATTAAAATTGAACTCAAATTTAAAATACATTCAGATTTAACAATTTAATAATTTATAAATCTAAAACATGGCATGTACATATATATAAATACCTTGTTACATTAAATGAGTGACTTGGTCAAAGTCGGGTGATGTTGTCATTTGATCCGAAGACCCTACAAGTTGTAATGCTCATGGAACTTTGATGTGTGTCGAGTGTAATTAGAGGTCTAAAATTCCATTCATCTACCCACTTCTATGACTCACATCCATTCCATGAAAAATAAATGCATGATATACAAAAACATGCCATGTACCTAGTATAAATAGTCCAAGAATTTGCATCTCGAACTACGAAATAAGTGCATATCACTTGAGCCTCAGAATTATCATACAATCTTCAAAGTTTGTCAAATGTTGTTCCTCTATTAAATAAAAATATCTACAAACTATTGATCTCTCTTGAGATTCATGGGCCCCATATTCTTGACACACCAATCAACAATACTTTTTGCATTTGTAAATTTAGCACCATCCTTGAACTTTAACTCTTCTCTTGTAAGTGCTCTTTTCACACATGCTCTCCTTTTACATGACCTACCTCGGTAAAAACTCTAGATATGTTATACATTCAATTTCTTTGTGCATCCTTCTTAGCTAATAAAACATCCGTGCATTCTTGATTTATGATGTGCAATTGTCGACCAAATGTAATGTTGATTGACACTAATGTTCCTCTCAATCAAGTTCATATAAAACACCTAGAAACACCCTTGTACATATTATGTAGAATGTGTCCGATTGATCATCACTGATGTAGATATGATACTCTCTTAATATTTTTCTATCTTGCTTAGTGCTTTCGGAAAGTACATGAATGTTATGTGCATGAAAATAGAAACTTGCACCGAGTTATAATATTGATATTGAACTTCCATTTGTGGCTGCAATGTGTAATTATCTATGAATTCAACTACTGAAACAATAGTACCAAGTGGGAATGTGTCCTTTCTTAACTTGAATTTTTCATCCAACCATCGAGCTCTATGTGTGTGCCTGTATACTCATAAACAATTTCCTCTCTGAATTTGACCATATATTTTGATACAGGTAATTGTTCTGTAACAAGCTCACACCTCTCAGATTCTTTTCCATCTTTTAATTGATATGCCACTAATTTATATTTTCTAAAACCAACCAATTATTTTCCTATTGAATCAGAATCTACTCATGGATACAACTTTTCAGATTTGGCAAGCCATCACATACATTTCACGTTCCATCCAAACATTCTTTATTATAAAAAAATTGTCTAGTTGATTTTTCAAAAATATTGTTGGAATAAATTCCCTTGAAGATTTTGGTGGGACATTTAATCCAAACTCCTGCAACATGATGTCAGTATGCAAAACATGATGTATTTGACAAAAAAACATCATAATGCATTGAAAATTCAACATGATGCCTACAATAACAAGTGGTACATGAGTGATTTATTTTCACATAAAAGGGTTTGCTCATTCCAAAAAATATTTGGCTAATGTTAATTTTTAGATTTTTATTCTTAAACTTAGAGAACAATTTTGTTTGAATCATATCTAATAAATGTTTTACACACGATTCACAATTACAAGAACCTATTCTTTTTTTACTGTATCTCTTCTATTCGGTGACACCCTTGTGTTCTCATTCCAAAATTTTACTATTAATTCTTTTAGAATATTAGATGTATTCTTTTCTTTCCATGGAATTCTTCTAGAGAAAGCCCAATAGTCTCGTGTTATTAACCGACTCAAGACTTTTACGTCTCTCTATTGTTTTCATTAGTGTTTTTTTGTTTAGCTCCAAAGCACTCGCTTATTTTTCTAACCAAGTGTTTATTAACTATTTTATCACTTACTATACAATTAGTTAGTGCACATCATGTAGCATTATTATATTTTGTGCGTCTTTTTCCACCTATAGTTTGGTATGCTTTATGTATGTTTTCAACAATTGACACATTTTGATCAACAATATTAGATGTTCTTAACCCCAGGGTCTTCATTATAGGTCTCATCTTAATTAATTTCATCAATGAAACAAATAATTGACATCTTTGTGTGTCATTTAAATTCTTAAAGTAATTATCCCAAATTCCACTAGCTTTTCTTCTCACATTTCTTTCAGACATTTTGTTAGGCATTGGTTTTATAATGTTTTCATCAATTTCAATTAAGTGAATTGGTTTTCTTCACAAAATGGAAGGAGGTGTTCTTAGAGGTGAATATTCGTTTACAAGGTTACTTTCTTCATTTAGTGTTTTCATACAAATTTGGGGTTAACATTTAGATTCTTAGGTAAAGGTTCAACAATTGGATTCATATCAATTTCTTCATCCATACCAACATTATCATTCAATTCAATATCATTATTCATTGCAAAATCATTATTCATTGTAAAATCATTATTCTCTACATTTTCATTATGTATTTCATCCCCATTTTCTAATACATTAGCTACATTTGATATAGCAGATGTACCTTACCTTGCACAAAGTTTTTGCATTCTCTTCAATTTATTTATTCTCATCTCTTCCAATTGCTCGATGTCTTGTTCTTGACTTTCCTCTTGTCCTTAGCTCGAATTTTATCACCCATGATTAGAAAAAATCAACTAGTGGGGTAGGGGAAAAAATGAACTACTAAAAAATCGTGCAAGAATGTATAGAAAATTGCAGACCAAACAAAATGTATGCAGAAATCCCATGAAAGAGATGAAAGGGATGTTGGGGGACCACAATATATAAACAAAGCATAACACGTACGTGTTATGATTTTTCCCTTTTCCAACACATGCCTCAAGGCTTGGGATCCAGTTTGGATCCCCAAGCTCGTGTGCATGGACCCGCACAACACAAGCAAACCACATGTTTTTGTAGAAAATGCAAAAATCCAACTTTGCCATGACAAATTAACATCAAATGATCGATTTGTTTTAAAAAAATTCTACCACGACATAAAGATTTCTTCTTTGTATAAATATTATTTTCTAATTTTTCTAACAAATATAAGGTTTCCATATTATTTATTTTCTAACTATGCCTTTTTATAGCTATTTTTGAAGTTTAACATTTCAATCTTTTTTCCGTATTTTTTTTTTACTCATGGAAATTGAATAAAAATTTTTATAGGCACAAACTAGGTGTAATTCTATACATATTAAACAAATTAATTTTTGATATTTTTTGAGGTAGTTAGGGGGCCACGGTCGGAGCTCGTTATTTTTCAAAACATAATAATTTTTGTACTAGAAAAATCATTAAAAAAATACTCGTTAAAAAAATCTAAAAAATTCTAACATAAACTACATGCTCCTAGTTATCTTTCTACCAAATGGTTTTCAAAAATACTAAATGGTTCTAAAAATGGTGGGCGGCACAAAATTCACTCTATTATGTTTTTTAACAAAAACATGAGCACCTGTTGGTATTTTAGTTATTTGACCCACTTAAACTTATCCATTTTCAATAAAATTTAGTAACTTAGAAACTAGACTCAAAATGCTATGATTCATGTTTTTATAACATCTTCCAATTTTTAGTGTAACTATTTCAAAAAACTCGTACAAGTTGAAGTTTTTTATTTTTTAGAAAAATGCGTCCACTTAAGACCCCCTTTTGGTGCCCTAACTTGGTGCAATCACCCCACCAATGTTTGGAGATTCAGATAGTGTGTGGGAGGATCTTGAGCAATCAACACCACAATTAATAACTTCTCAAGTAAAATAGATGAGGGGTTCCATAACACCTCGTCCAACCGACACAATGACCATGTTATTGCTCGTAGGTATTTACATGTTTCAATTTGTTAAATTTTTAAATGTATATATAATTTCAAATAAACATTAGTTTCAAAGTTGTTTTTAAACAATGTAATTTACTTTCACAATTTTATAGCCACCTCCAAGAGTAGCACAAGTTTATATCCGTATGGTAGTCCGACTAGAAAAATGTATGAATTTGATGAAACACAATATCAAAAACACTCTTCAATAACTCAAGGTATGTTTCCTATTTAAATTATAATTATAATTTATTTTTAGTTTGTTATAGTTTTTGAAATTAATAAACTAATAAATTTAATGATTAATTAGGTTTTGATCACAACTACCAATTTCAGTACTCCACTCCACTCCTTAACCACGTAAACATGCTTCATTTGCATCACAACCTCAAAATATGCATATAAGTAATGTTTATATCAAAAATGGTTTAATTTTTTTAATTATTCCATTCATATTATGTTTTTCATTTCAATTTTCTGATATGGTTTAAAATTGTAGTGCCTCCTCCTCTTTCATCTATTAGTTTAAGAAAAAATGTGTCACCACTTCCATCACCATAGCATAGAATGTTAGGACAAGGTGCACTGGAAAACATATTTCATTTCTTGCAATAAATCGCAATCAAGGGTACATTTAATTTAACAAAATCCGATTTTCTAAATTTTTCATTGGGGAATGTTTATAGTGCATGAATTACTTATGTATTAAACTAAATTCATTTGGATGAGGTATATCTTGGGATTGAAAGTGGGGTGGAGGCCCATATAAATTTTGATCCATAAGTTATGATTCATTGGTTAAAGAAGCCTTCTCTCGGTAAGAAAACCAACACCAAACACACCTCCAAGTGAAACTACCTTAACAGATGATGAGAAAAATGTTTTTCACTTGACATTCTTTTTTGGCTACAAATTATTTAGCCACCGTTAATGATATGGAAACCAAGGATATTGAACCATTGAAATTATGGGAATTTAGGCCTAAATTTTTAATAAAATAAATTAATGCCCGATTTCATAACCACTCCCAGAGATATATATTGTATTCTTCGGTTCAAAATGAACCAAAGAAGCTTGATATTTTGGAGTGAGTGCACGAAGTTGGGGGCCAAAAAGAGATAAGAACCTGAAAAAAATCAAAATGCGCTCACGTTTTAATTTTTTTGGCTCGAGAATCACCAAAGCATAACACGTATGCACTATATAACGCGTATGCATTATGCCTACTATAAACAAAAAAAGAGGCCCAAGCCTCTATCATTTTACCTCCCTCAAACACGAGTTTCAAAGCTATTTCGTGCCCTCACGTTTTTTCATTCAGCTGGATCTCAAGCTCAAAGGATCATTTCTAGATTATGGGAACATATGAATCAGATGATGGCACCATGGAGAAGAGGTAAGCACAATTATTTTCTCAAAATTGCATTGAAATATGATAATTATAGATTAAAATTTGAATTGAGTACATATTTTTTTATTGTTACAGTTAGAGGTCAAGGGAATCAACCACAACCAAACCCTATTATTCCTGACATCCCTCCCGACACTCCCACAATTGCTCAACATCCATCGGGTAGTCATGAAGATTTAGTAGCCCAAATAGTTGAAAAAAAATGAAATTGAGGATTTAATCAAAACAATGAGTGATGCACATTATACAAACCCCGATCACGCCTCTCTTGCAAACACATTGGAGGCATTACTTGTTCAAATTGACATGGCAACAAGGAAAATTGATCGTTGGAAAACTTATAGAGAGGGTCAGTAGGGTTTATTATTCCAACAAATTTCCATATGTGGATGTAAAGAAAAATAAATTTCAAAATAACTTATATGTGCCTTATTCATGAGACCCCCACACTAATTTTCCTGTTTCGTTGACATGTAAACGATTTCCCATCCATCAGTGCAATAATAATCGATTAAAAATAATTTTGGGACCGATGGTGGATGGTGTTTGATTTTCCACCTTGTAATAACAATGAGGTGCCACTATACTTTCTGAGGAAACTCTATTGCGAGTTTATCCTCAACGAGATCCCAAATTATTTTGATTTCCAAGATTTCTAGGGCCAAGGAAAAGGATCTACACAGATCAACCAAGTGCACAATGTGCACCTATTCAATAGGGTAGATTCCCCGCACAAGAAGCCCCCTCACCCTGAGATTGTCCCTTAAGAAATGAAGGAGATAATAGAGATTGATACACTCCATGCGCTTCAGAGGCCATCTATGACCCTTGTTCGACATACGAGGGATATTTCTGAGCCAGATGCTCACGGAGGTACATAGTGTATTCCCTCAAGGGAGTACTATCATGAGGCCACATTTTTACTCGTCATGTGGTAGCATATGTTTGGGGCCCGAGGAGGACGATAATTTCATGCATACTGATTTTGGTGCACCTGGTGCTAGGGGACAAACATGATAATGTCACTATGTCGATGTTCTTTTGAGTGAGACATTTGGATTACATTCATCAAGTGTCACCTTCGCAGTAAATTGTTATGTTTTGTTATGTGTGTTACAAAAAGTTTGGAGTACTGATTTACTTATATATGTTAAAATTTTGAAATAATTTTATTTGTACATGTACATGCATTGATATTATGGCGCGCATGGGAGGCGCATCTTCATCCCGAACACAAGCGATGAGCACCAATGCATACACATACATTCACAGAGGTAATTTAGAATGTTAATTATGTAAAATTTTCACATACATGTGTATATTTGTATATTTATATATATTTGCATGTATATATATATATATATATTAGTTTTGAAGTCAAATATATGTATGTTCTTGTATGTCCATCTAACTCACGTGATATACATGTTTGATAAATATGTTGACTTCACTAGACACCCCACCATCTCGTGACAAGTAGATAAAGGTGTGCGCTTATGATTTCATCTCACGTGCAACAACTCACCGAGGTATTTAAACAACATGTAAATTTTGTTTAATTTCTCGTGTAATTCATATTATGTTAAATTACATGTTAGTAATGTATTTCATTGTATAATTATTAAATTATGTTAATAATGTCCTTCATTGTGTGTATGTAGGAGTTACCTGTGACAGGGCGCAGCCCTGTTCATTTGATTCAAAGGCGTGGCGGGGTAAAAACAATAGTTATATATTGATAAAATTAGTTAAAATATTGTCATTATGTAGATACATGTACTTAGCTCTATTTTCACTAATTTTGATGTTAGATTTTCTGATCTTATGTGTATGTAGGGAACTTCAACCCCCTCCATTTTTACTTCGAGGGCATGAAATCCTCCTCCATCTCGTCATCTTCGCACCCCGTTCGTACTCGGGCAGAGCTCCCGATGACTCATCTGATCATGAGATGAAAATTCAGCGTGATCGAAAACTTGCGGTAAGTTTGTGTATTTATGTAAATACTTTCATTCTAGCATGATCTTAAATACATGTTGAAAACATATATAAATTAAGTTTTGACAAAAAAAACATTGTTTGCATTTACAGGCTCATCTACAGATGAGTATTCAGCGGAAGAGGACTTGACGCATGGGCTCGATGATCCAAAGTCATCTCATGGATCTCCATCTTCATCTAAGAGAGGGCCTTCTTCGAGAAAGGCCAAGAGAGGGATAGATTTTGATGAGTAGGAAATATATATGTCTTACATGACATTGTTTTTGTATGCCTATGTGTATGGCATTGTATGTAAGCCTATATGGCATTTGAACTTGATGGTATATGACCTATTTGGGCATTTTTGTATTTATTATGCACATTAAAATACTATTTGGAACTTGATAATTTTGTATGAGACCTTACATTTCTAAGATTATTTTCGCATGAATCTAATATGATGTGCACTTGACAATATTTAAGACATTATGGATTATTTTTTCATTTATTGGTGATGTACATGTACTAGCATTTTCAATGTATAATATGCATCAAACTTTGGAAATCAATATTTATATAATGTATGTATATAAAGAGTTACCTAATCTAAGTAATTATTCATTCAATTTATCAATGTGTATATGTGTATTTACCTTACTTGTGCTTCTTCTTGCTCATGGTCTCTTTGTATTGGTTCCTATCTTATCATGCACTTACTACATTCTTCTATGCTTCGTAGTCTTCTCCCTGTTAAAACACCCGACATTCATCACAATTTTATGCCTTTCATCTGTTGATATTTTGAGAATGTCTCTCCATATACATTACTCCAATGCTTGAGAATGTCTCCAGATGCAATGACATTTTGATTCAGACACTCAATGATTCTTGATTGTCTAATCCTGTCCAATTCGTGTTACTACCTTTAAATATGTAGGAATTTCAAGTTATTTGGAAATCACATCACACCCTTCACTAGGATTTATGACTACCCCTATCCTTTTAAGGTGCTTTTGAAAGCATCCATGGGTTTATCATAACATAAATTATCAATGAATGGAAGGTCACTAAGCCGTAGGCCAGCTGACTCCCATCCAGAACTAAACAAGAAATATTTACTAGGCAATTGATAACTCCCATGTGTTCTTAGACATACCCCTATCAAATTCATTCTTAAGCCAATCTAGTCATTTATGGCTCTTAAGCGACTACGCCCGGACGAGGTAGCCCTACACTGACTCAGACTACACTATTTCACTGCATTTGCAAACAATAGCACAACGAGAGAACCAGATGGAGATGGAGAAAACCACGAGAGGATTTTGTAGAGGGCCCTAACATGGAGGTCTCAGATCTAACGAGATGTCTCTAGGTGTCATGGAGTCTGAGAAATCACTCGTCAAAGATATGACATGTTTGGGCCTCAGGGCTCTTAAGCGACTATGCTCGGACGAGATATCCCGAAAGCACTGGGGAGCGTAGGGAACCAAAATGAAGCCTCTAGTAGCATTCACCAGGACATTTAGATGTGTTGGCATAGTTGGTTTGGTCCCACGAGCTTCCGTTTGCAAACTACATCGTTGGCATCCCTACACCGACTAGACGCACTATTTCACGCGTTTGCAAACAATAGGACAACGAGAGAACCAAATGGAGATGGAAAAAAACCATGAGAGGATTTCGTAGACTACCTGATGTGGAAGTTTTAGATCTAACGAGATGTATCTAGGTTCCATGGAGTCTCGAGAAATCACCCATCAAGATATGGTGTGATTGGGCCTTAGGGCTCTTAAGCGACTACGCACCTGCACGAGGTAGCCCGAAATCATGGGGAGCATGGGAACCAAAATGAATGCTCCACTAGCATTCACTAGGCCACCCCAACATTTTGGCATAGTTGGTTTGGTCCCATGAGCTTCCATTTGCAAACTACAGCCTCTCAATGTCAATCTTACACTCGACTTAGAATCGCACTATTTCTCGCATTTGGAACAACAATAAGCATAACGAGAAAATCCGGATGGATATGGAGAAAACTTTGAGAAGATTTCGTAGAGGGCCCCGACATGGAAGTCTTGGATCCGAAGAGACATCTCTAGTGTGCCATAGAGTCCGAGAAATCACCCGTCAAAGATATGGCATGTTTGGGTCTTAGGCTCTTGAGGGACTACTCCTGACGGGTAGCCCGAAAGCACAGGGAGCATAGGGAACCAAAATTAAGCCTCCATTAGTGTTCACTAGGTGACCATGACATGTTGGCATAGTTTTTGGTCTAATGAGCTTTGTTTGCAAACTACAGCCTCTAACAACCCTACACTAACTTATACTTCACTATTTCTTGCATTTGCAAACAATAACACAACAAAGAGAACCTAATGGAAAGACAGAGAAAAATGTGAGAGGCTTTCATAAAGGGCTTCAACTTGGAGCTCTTGGATCTAATGAGACATCTCTAGGTGCCACAAAGTTCGAGAAATCACCCATCGAAGATATGGTGTGTTTGGGCCTCAAGGCTCTTAAGGGATTACGCCGGACGAGGTAGACCAAAAGCATGGGTAGTGTAGGGAATGAAAATAAAGACTTCACTAGTGTTCACAAGCCTTAAGGACATGTTGGCCTAGATGGTTTGGTCCCACAAGCTACCATTGCAAAATACAACATCTAGTAGCCTTACACTGACTTAGACTACACTATTTCATGCATTTACAAACAATAGGACAACGAGAGAACCAGATGGAGATGGAGAAAACCACGAGAGAGGACTTAGTAGAGGGATTCAACATGGAGGTTTCAGATCCAACGAGACATCTCTTAGTGCCTCAGAGTCTGATAAATCACATGTCAAAGATATAAGGTGTTTTGGTCTTAGGCTCTTAAGGGACTATGCCCAGACGAGGTAGCCCGAAAGCACGAGCAGCATAGGGAACAAAAAAAACCTCCACTAGTGTTCACCATGCCATACAAATGTGTTGGCCCATAGTCGGTTTGGTCTCAAAAAGCTACCGTTTGCAAAATATGGAATCTAGTAGCCTTACACTGACTTAGACTACACTATTTCACACGTTTACAAACAATAGGAGAGCGAGAGAACCGAGAGGAGAAGAAAACCATGAGATTATTTTGTAGAGGGATTCAACATGGAGGTTTTAGATCCAATGAGACATCTCTAGGTGCCATGGAGTCCGAGAAATCACATGTCGAAGATATAGGGTGTTTTGGTCTCAGGGCTCTTAAGCGACTACGCCCGGACGAGGTAGCCCGAAAGCACAGGGAGCGTAGGGAACCAAAATAAGCCTCCACTAGCATTCACTAGGCCACCATGACGTGTTGGCATAGTTGGTTTGGTCCCATGAGCTTTCGTTTGCAAACTACAACGCCTCTGGCAGCCCTACACTAACTCAAACTACACTATTTCTCGTGTTTGCAAATAATAACACAAAAAGAACCAAATGGAGACAGAGAAAACCACGAGAGGATTTCGTAGAGGGCCCCAACATGGAGGTATTAGATCTAATGAGATGTCTCTAGGTGCCACGGAGTCCAATAAATCACATGTTGAAGATATAAGGTGTTTTGGTCTCAGGGCTCTTAAAAGACTATGCCCGAGCGAGGTAGCCCAAAATCATGGGGAGTGTAGTAGGAACAAAAAAATCTTCCAAGTAGCATTCACTAGGCCATTTCCCGATGTGTTGGCCCATACGGTTTGGTCCCACAAACTTCCGTTTGTAAACTACAACATCTAGCAGCCCTACACTGACTCAAACTACACTATTTCATGCATTTGCAAACAATAGACAACGAGAGAACCGGATGGAGATGGAGAAAACCGTGAGAGGATTTTGTAGAGGGCCCCAATGTAGAGGTCTTAGATCTGACAAGATGTCTCTAGGTGCCACAAAGTGCAATAAATCACCTGTCAAAGATATGGCGTGATTGGGCCTTAGGGCTCTTAAGCGACTACGCCCGGATGGGGTAGCCCGAAAGCACGGGTGGAGGAAACCACCAATGTTCAATGATTTTTCCATAGGATGCAACTATGTAGACTATGAACTTAGTTTTGTTGGGGAGACCACCAATGTTCGAACTGTTCATTTTGAAAGAATGAATATCTTCAATCAAATAGAGAATGAAGAGCCTAAATTTTTTGGACATTACAAAAGGTTGTTTGTGCCCAAAAAGAAGCCAAAGGCCATATAAATATTCAGTATTCAACTTTAGATGATAATGAACATCGTGAAGAAAAAAAATTAGGTGAAGATGTCACTATGATTCAAGAAGAAATGCCTCCTGAAATTCATAAAGAGTCAATTTGATTACCCAAAAACATCTGGAAGAACTTAAAGAGAAGATACGAGTGGAAGAAAAGGAAAAATGGGAAGCGTGGAAGGATCACAACTTAACTGGAATGGAAGATCTATGTGATGTTGTCGATAGAATCATGGATAATCTTAAGGACAACATGCCAAGTTGATTATTTTTATTAATCCCAGCTACTTCAACTTCACAAATCAAACTAGGTAGTTCCAAAAGTAGCATACTGGTAAGAAAAACTACAATGAAGTATTGATAATTGAGCCTGAAACTCATTTAGAATTGTAATTTATTTTTTGATTGAGCATTCACCCATAGTTTATTTTTTGAAGGTAGAAATTCATTTTATATGTGAGAAATAGAATGTTGATTTAGTCTATTACTCTAACTATTTAGGTTAGATTTCTGTAGTCTACGAAATCCTCTCGCGGTTTTCTCCATCTCCATCCGGTTCTCTCGATGTGCTATTATTTGCAAACGCACGAAATAGTATAGTTTGAGTCAGTGTAGGGATGCCAGAGGCTGTAGTTTACAAATGGAATTTCATGGGACCGAACCAACTAGCCAACACGTCAGGTGGCTTGGTTAACCTTAGTGGAGGCTTTGTTTTGGTTCCATACGCTCCCGTGCTTTCTGGCTACCTTGTTTGGGCATAGTTGCTTAAGAGCCCCGAGGCCCAATGACGCCATATCTTCGATCGGTAATTTCTCGACTCCATGGCACCTAGAGATGTTTTTTAGATCCAAGAGCTCCATGTTGAATCCCTATACAAAATCCTCTGCATTTTTCTCCATCTCCATCCGGTTCTCTCGCTTGCTTATTTGTTTGCAAATGTGCAAAATAATGCAATTTGAGTTAGTGTAGGGCTGCCAGGCTGTAGTTTGCAAATGGAAGTTCATGGGATAAAACCAACTACACCAACACATCGGGGTGGCCAGGTGAATTCTAGTGGAGCATTCATTTTAGTTCCCTATGCTCCCCATGCTTTCAAAGTTACCTCGTTTGGGTGTAGTGCTTAAGAGCCCTTAGGCCCAATCACGTCATATCTTCGATGGGTGATTTCTCAGACTCATGGCACCTAGAGACATCTCTGTTAGATCTAAGAGCTCCATGATTAAGCCCTCTATGAAAGCCTCTCACAGTTTTCTCCGTCTCCATTCGGTTCTCTCTCAATACTATTGTTTTACAAACGCGCGAAATAGTGTAGTTTAAGTCAGCCAGGGCTACAGAGGCTATAGTTTGCAAAAAAATTCATGGGACTGAAAAGACTACACCACACATGGGGTGGCTAGGTGAACACTTTTAGAGAATTATTTTTGGTTCCCTACTCTCCCGTGCTTTGGGCTACTGTCCGGCGCATAGTCCCTTAAGAGCCCTGAGGCCCAATCATGCCATATCTTTGATAGATGATTTCTCGACTCCGTGGCACATAAAGACATCTCATCAAATCTAAGAGCTCCAAGTTGAAACCCTATATGAAATCCTCTCACGGTTTTTTCTCGTCTCCATCCGGTTCTCTTGTTGTGCTATTGTTTACAACGCACGAAATAGTGCAGTTCGAGTCAGTCGGTGTAGGGCTGCCAAAGGTTGTAGTTTTCAAATGGAAGTTCGTGGGACCGAACCAATTACACCAACACATCGTCGGGGTGGCTAGGTGAACACTAGTGGAGCATTTTTTTGGTTCCTCCCTACGCTCCCGTGCTTTCGGGCTACCTCCTTTGGGTGTAGTCACTTTAGAGCCCGAGGCCTAATCACGCCATATCTTCGATGGGTGATTTCTCAGACTCTGTGGCACCTAGAGATGTCTTGTCAGATCCGAGAGATCCATGTTGAAGCCCTATACAAAAATATCTCTCAATTTTCTTTGTATCCATCGGTTCTCTCGTTGTGTTATTGTTTGCAAACGCGTGAAATAGTGCATTTGAGTCACTATAGGTTGTCAGAGGCTGTAGTTTGCAAATGGAAGCTCATGGGACCAAACCAACTATGCCACCACATCACAAAGGTGGATAGGTGAATACTATTAGATCATTCATTTTGGTTCCCTACACTCCTCGTGCTTTGGGATACCCTCGTCACGGGTGTAGTCCCTTAAGAGCCCCGAGACCCAATCACACCATATATTTCGACGGGTGATTTCTCGACTCCATGACACCTAGAGACATCTCATTAGATTCGAGAGCTCCAGGTTGAAACAATATATGAAATCCTCTCATGGTTTTTCCATCTCCATCCGGTTCTCTTGTTGTGCTATTGTTTGCAAACACGTGAAATAGTGCAGTTTGAGTCAGTGTAGGGCTGCCAAAGGTTGTAGTTTACAAACGGAAGTTTGTGGGACTAAACCAACTATGTCAACATGTTAGGGTGGCTAGGTGAACACTAGTGGAGCATTCATTTTGGTTCCCTACGCTCCCCGTGCTTTCGGGCTACCTCGTTCGGGCATAGTCACTTAAGAGCCCTAAGGCCCAATCACACCATATCTTCGATGGGTGATTTCTCAGACTTTGTGGCACCTAGAGATGTCTCATTAGATCCAAGAGCTCCATGTTGAATCCCTCTACAAAATTCTCTCGTAGTTTTATCTGTCTCCATCTGGTTCTCTCATTGTGCTATTGTTTGCAAATGCACAAAATAGTGATTTGAGTCAACAGAGGGCTTCCAGAGGCTGTAGTTTGCAAACGAAGCTCGTGGGACCAAACCAACTATGCCAACACATCGGGGTGGCTAGGTGAATGCTATTGGAGGCTTCATTTTTGTTCCCTATGCTCCTCGTGCTTTCAAGCTACCTCGTCTGGGCGTAGTCACTTAAGAGCCCTGAGGCCCAATCACGCCATATCTTCGACGAGTGATTTCTCAGACTCCGTGGCACCTAGAGATGTCTCGTCAAATCTGAGAGCTCCATGTTGAAGCCCTCTACGAAATCCTCTCATGGTTTTCTCTTTCTCTATATGGTTCTCTCGTTGTATTATTGTTTGCAAACATGTGAAATAGTGCAGTTTGAGTCAGTGTAGGGCTACAGAGGCTGTAGTTTGCAAATGGAAGCTCGTGGGACCAAACCAACTATGCCAATATGTCGGGGTGGCTTGGTAAACACTAGTGGAGGATTTTTTTGTTCCCTACACTCCTCGTGATTTTGGGCTACCCCATCCGAGTGTAGTCACTGAAGAGCCCTGAGGCCCAATCACGCCATATCTTCGACGAGTGATTTCTCGGACTCTATGGCACCTAAATATTTCTCGTCAGATCTGAGACCTCCATGACAAAGCCTCTATGAAATACTCTCATGGTTTTCTCCCTCTCTATCGGTTCTCTCGTTGTGCTATTGTTTGAAAACGCAAGAAATAGTGCAATGAAAGCAGCGTAGGTCACTTGACGATGTAGTTTACAAACGGAAGCTTGTGGGACCAAACCAACTACACCAAAATTCAAGGTGGCCTAGTGAATGCTAGTGGAGCATTTATTTTGGTTCCCTACGCTCCCTGTGCTTTTGGGCTACCTCGTCTCGGGTGTAGTCGCTTAAGAGCCCTGAGGCCCAATCACGACATATCTTCGATGGGTGATTTCTCAGACTCTGTGGCACCTAGAGATGTCTCATCAGATCCAAGAGCTCCATTGTCGAGCACTCTACAAAAATGTCTCTCAGTTTTTTCATCTCCATTCGGTTCTCTCTCTATCCTATTGTTTGACAACATGCGAAATAGTGTAGTCTAAGTCAGTGTAAAGGTCGCTAGACGTTGTATTTTTCAAATGGTAGCATGTGGGACCAAACCGTCTGGGAAAACAAATCAAATGGCCTGATGAATGCTATTGGAGAATTTTTTTGGTTCCCTATGCTCCCCGTGCTTTGGGCTACCTCGCTTGGGTGTAGTCTCTTAAGAACCTTGAGACCAAAACACCTTATATCTTCGACATGTGATTTCTCGACTCGTGGCACCTAGAGATGTATCGTTGGATATGAAACCTCCATATTGAAGCCCTATACAAATCCTCTTATGGTTTTCTTTGTCTCCATATGGTTCTCTCATTGTGTTATTGTTTACAAACGCGAGAAATAGTGTAGTTTCGAAAGTCATCAGTAGGTCACTGAGGTCGTAGTTTGCAAACGGAATCTCGTGAGACCAAACCAAATATGCCAACATTTAGGGTGGCCATGTGAATGCTATTGGAGCATTATTTTTGGTTCCCTACGCTCCCCATGTTTTCGGGCTACCCCGTCCGGGTGTAGTCCCTTAAGAGCCCTGAGGCCCAAACACACCATATCTTGACGGTGATTTCTCGGACCGTGGCACCTAGAGATGTTTTGTTAGATCCGAGAGCTCCACATTTCAAGCCCTCTATATGAAATAATATCATGGTTTTCTCTGTCTCCAACCAGTTCTCTCGTTGTTCTATTGTTTGCAAACGCGAGAAATAATGCGTCTGAAAGTTAGAGCGTAGGGTCGCCAAAGGTTGTAGTTTACAAACTAAGCTCATGGGACCTAACCCACTACGCAAACATGTCATGGTGGCCTAATGAATGCTAGTGAAGGATTTTTTTGTTACCTATGCTCCTTGTGCTTTCAGCTACCCCCGTCGGGCGTAGTCGCTTAAGAGCCCCGAGGCCCAATCACGCCATATCTTGACGGGTGATCTCTCGGACTCGTGGCACCTAGAGATGTCTGTCAGATCTAAGAGATCCACATCAAGGCCCCTCTATAAAATACTCTCATGGTTTTCTCTATATCTATCCGGTTCTCTTCTTTGTGTTATTGTTTAAAAACGTGAGAAATAGTGCAGTCTGAGTCAGTGTAGGGCTTCCAGAGGTCAGTTTTTGCAAATGGAAGCTCGTGGGACCAAAACCAACTATGCAAGCACATTGGGGTGGCCTTATGAATGCTATTGGAGCATTAATTTTGGTTCCTATACACTCCTTGTGCTTTCGGGCTACCCTGTCCGGCGTAGTCCCTTAAGAGCCCCGAGGCCTAAACATGCCATATCTTCGATGGGTGATTTCTCAGACTCCGTGGCACCTAGAGATGTCTCATTAGATCCAAGATCTCTATTAAATCCCTCTACGAAATCCTCTCATGGTTTTCTCTTGTCTCCATATGGTTTGTCTCTTTATGCTATTTTTGCAAACGTGAGAAATAATGCGCACTGAGCCGGTGTAGGGCCGCATTGAGGTCAGTAGTTTGCAAACGGAGCTCATGGGACCAAATAAAGTACACCAACACGTCAGGGTGACCTAGTGAACACTATTGGAGGCTTATTTTTGTTCCCTACCTCCCCGTGCTTTTAGGCTACCCCATCTCGGGTGTAGTCCCTTAAGAGCCCTGAGGCCCAAACATGCCATATCTTTGATGGGTGATTTATCAGACTCCGTGGCACCTAGAGATGTCTCATAAAATATAAACTCCATGTCGGGGCCCTCTATGAAATCCTCTCATGGTTTTCACCATCTCAATTCGGTTCTCTCTCTGTGCTATTGTTTGTAAATGCACGAAAAATAGTGCCTGAGTCAGCCAGTGTAGGGCTACCAGATGCTGTAGTTTTCAAATAGAAGCTCGTGGGACCAAACAAACTATGCCAACACATGAGGGGTCTGAGTGAATGCTAATTGGAGGCTTCATTTTGTTTCCCTATGCTCCTTTGCTTCAAAGCTACCCACGCCCTCAAGCGTAGTCACTTAAGAGCCTTGAGGCCCAAACACGCCATATCTTTGATGGGTGATTTCTCGGACTCCATGGCACCTAGAGATGTCTCGTCAGATCCAAAACCTCCATGTTGAAGTCCTCTATGAAATCCTCTCATGGTTTTCTCCATCTCCATTCAGACTGAGTCAGTGTAAGGTTGTCCATTGCCAATCACCTGAATAATATAGGTGGTTCATACAATATAGGTGGTGAAATGAGAATTTTAATAAGATATTTTTACAATATAGGTGGTGAAATGAGAATTTCTGTTTGTTGTTCCTTTCTAATATTTAATTTTTCTTAGCTTCACTTGGCTTCAAGAATAATAAACATGTGCCAACCACGTGAAGGTGGAAGCTTTTTTGGCACTACTAACCTACATAAACATATTAGTAAGCAATTAAATAGAATTTTAAATCATACAAAATTTAAACAAAATCATTTAAGTAAATATTCAAATTAAATTCATGAAGAACATACCTTTGCAAATTCAATCCAATGAACCACAAGGATCAACTCTATTCTTGATCAGTAGCAAGAATTGCCTCATGATCTGATTCATGAACCTTCCAAAAAAATTTGTTTGATGGCCGACCTCGATATTTGATCAATTTAATATTTGTTACAAGGACCAAATGTGAATAGTGAAGTATCTTCCAATGTACTTCATAGTCTTCAAACAACCAAATGTTTGATTTTTTGATAGGATATCATCAAAGCCAAGTTCCAGTGACTACCATTGATCCAATGGGATACTCAAGGTATTCACCATCAATGACTATGGAAGTCAATTTTTTCCCCTCTACACAACGAGATAAGAAGTAGTATGTTCCCTCTTCGTTAAATTCCATCACAATAACTGCAAAAACATGCCCTATGTATCACAAAGTAAAACTATTCAGTCAATTTATAAATACATTAAGAGTTGACCATTTAATAATTTATAGATCTAAAACATGGCATGTACATATATGTATGTATCTTGTTGCACTAAATCAGAGACTTGGTCAAAGTCAAGTGATGTTGTCATTTGATCTGAAGACATTGCAGGAAGTTGTAATGCTCGTGGAACTTGATGTGTGTCGAGTGGAAGTAGAGGTCTAGAAGTCCATTCATCCACCCACTCACGTGACTCACATTTATTCCATGTAAAATCAATGCATGATATACAAAAACATGTCATGCACCTAGTATGAATAGTCCAAGCATTTGCATCCGAACTACGAAATGAATGCATATCACTTGATCCTGCAACAACCATACAATCTTCAAATTTTTCAGATGTTGTTGCTCTATCAACCAAAAATATCTATGAACCGTTGATCTCTCTTGAGATTCATGGCCCATATTCTTGACACACCAATCAACAATGCTTTTTACATCTGTAAATTTAGCACCATCCTTGAACTTTAACTCTTCTCTTGCAAGTGCTCTTTTCACACATGCTCCTGCACCATCATGCTCTCCTTTTCCATTCCCTACCTCAAGTAAAACTCCAGATATGTTGTACATTTGTTTCTTTGTGCATCCTTCTTAGCCAATAAAACATTCGTGCATTCTTGAATTGTGATGTGCAATTGTCCGACCAAATGTAATGTTGATCAAAACTAATGTTCCTCTCATTTAAGTTTGCATAAAACACCTAGAAACACCCTTGTACATATTCTATAGAATGTGTCCGATCATCACTGATGTAGAAATGATACTCTCTTAATATTTTTTGATCTTGCTCAGTTCTTTCAGGAGAGTGCATGAATGTTATATGCATGAAAATAGAAACTTGCACTGAGTTATAATATTGAGATTGAACCTCCATTTGTGGCTGCAATGTGTAATTCTCTGTGAATTCAACTACTAAAACAATAGTACCAAGTGGGAATGTGTCCTTGATTAACTTGAATTGTTCATCAAACCATCGAAATCTATGTGTGTGTCTTGCATACTCATAAAAACTTTCCTCTCTGAATTTGACCATATATTCTGATACAAGTAATTGTTTTGTAACAAGCTCACACCTCTTAGATTCTTTTCCATCTTTTAATTGATATGCCACCGATTTATATTTGGTGAAATAAACCAATTATTTTCTGATTGAATATGTACTCTCCTCGTGGATACAACTTTTCAAATTTGGCAAGCCACCACATACATTGCACGTTCCATCCAAACATTCTTTGTTATAAAAAAATTGTCTTGTTGATTTTTCACAAAATATTGTCGGAATAAATTCCTTGAATATTTTGTGGGACATTTATTCCACACTCCCGCAACATGATGTCGTATGCAAAACACTACGTATTTGAAAAAACATCATAATGCATTGAAAATTCAACATGATTCCTGCAACAACAAGTGGTACATGAGTTATTGATTTTCACATAAAAGGATTTGCTCATTCCAAAAAATATTTGGCTAATGTTAATTTTTGGATTTTATTCTTAAACTTAGAGAACAATTTTGTTTGAGTCATATCTAATAAATTTTTGCACATGATTCACAATTACAAGAACGTGTTCTTCTTTTTACTGTATCTCTTATATTCGGTGACACCCTTGTGTTCTCATTCCAAAATTTTATGATTAATTCTTTTATAATATTAGATGTATTCTTTTCTTTCCATGGAATTCTTCTAGAGAAATCCCAAGTCTATGTTATTAACTGACTCAAGAATTTTACATCTCTCTATTGTTTTCATTAGTGTTTTTACATTTAGCTCCAAAGCACTCGCTTATTTTTCTAATCAAGTGTTTATTAATCTATTTTATCACTTACTATACAATTATTTAGTGGACATCGTCGTGTAGCATTACTATCTTTGGTGCGTCCTTCACACCTACATTTGGTATGCTTTATGTATGTTTTCAATAATTGACACATTTTGATCAACAACATTAGATGTTCTTAACCCTGTGGTCTTCATTATAGGTATTATGTTAATTAATTTCATCAATGAAACAAATAATTGACATCTTTGTGTGTCATTTAAATTCTCAAAGTAATTATCCCAAATTCCACTAGCTTTTCTTCTCGCATTTCTTTTAGACATTTTGTTAGGCATTGGTTTTATAATGTTTTCATCAATTTCAATTAAGTGAATTGGTTTTCTTCATGAAATGGAAGGAGGTGTTCTTAGAGGTGAATATTCGTTTACAAGGTTACTTTCTTCATTAAGTGTTTTCATACAAATTTCGAGGTTAACATTTGGATTCTCAAGTAAGGGTTCATCAATTGGATTCATATCAATTTCTTCATCCATACCAACATTATCATTCAATTCAATATCATTATTCATTTCAAAATCATTATTCTCTACATTTTCATTATGTATTTCATCCCAATTTTCTAATACATTAGCTACATTTGATATAGCGGATGTACCTTTCCCTGCTCAAAGTTTTTGTATTCTCTTCAATTTCTTTATTCTCTTCTCTTCCAATTTCTCCGGTGTCTTATTCTTGACTTTCCTCTTGTCCTTAGCTCGATGTTTATCACCCATGATTAGAAAAAATCAACTAGTGGGGTAGGGGACAAAATGAAATACTAAAAAATTGTGTAAGAATGTAGAGAATATTGTAGACAAAACAAAATGTTTGCAGAATTCCCGTGAAAGAGATGAAAGGGATGTTGGGGGCCACAATATATAAAACAAATAAAAACACGTATGCGTTATGTAACACGTATGCATTTTACATTTTCTCTTTTCCCAAGCCATGCCTCAAGGCTTGGGATCCGATTTAGATCCCCAAGCCCGAGGTATGGACTCCGCACAAACACAACAAACAATGAGTTTTTACAAGAAAATGTAAAAACACTTCCTCTATGATAAATCCAAATAAAATAATCGATCCATTTTAAAAAAATATATACCATGACGTAGAGCAGTAGTCTCTTCTTTCTAAAAATATAATTTTCAAATTTTCTAACTAATATAAGGTTTCCATATTATTTATTTTTTCTATGTCTTTTTATAGCTATTTTTTGAAGTGTAAATATATCTATCTTTTATGGTGTATTTTTTTGGGTGATCGAAATTAAAAATATATATATACTAGCCCAAACTAGGCATAATTCTATACATATTCAAAAAAAAAAATCTAATTTTTGATAGTTTTAGAGGTAGTTAGGGGGCACGGTTGAAGCTCTGTTATTTTTCAAAACATAAAATTTTTGTACTAGAAAAATCATAAATAAAAAAATATTTGATAAAAAAATCTTTTAAAAATGGAGCCCAAACTAGATTCTCCTAGCTATCTTTCTACCAAATGGTTTTAAAAATACTAAATGGTTCTCAAAAATGGTGGGGGCATGAAAGTCACTCTATTATGTTTTTTAACAAAAATATGAGCATCTCGTTGGTATTTTAGTTGTTTGACCCACTTAAAATTATCTCGTTGTCAATAAAATTTAGCATCTTAGAAACTAGACTCAAAATTCTACGATTCATATTTCTACAAAATCTTCCAATTTTGAGTGTAACTATTTCGAAAAACTCATACAAGTTGAAGTTTTTTTCAAAAAAATGCGTCTACTTAAGACCCCTTTCGCCCCCAACTTGGTGCACTCACCCTTTGATGAATCGTGTTGTATCTTGTATTGTTTTTATTTTTAATGCTTGCAAAGATAATGTGTTGGAAATAATGTTGAACATAATTGATAATTTAAATGTATAAGCATAAACCTACCATAGTATGTTGTCCAAAGACAAGAATTGTAGTTATTGCAAATATTGAGAAAGAAAAGGCATTAGTAAGTTTTTATAATTTTTCAAATTTTATTTTTATATTTTTATTTTTCTAAATATTTTTTTTTTTAAATGTATTCAAAGTATCATAATTTGAAGAATGAGGTAACATTGTTTGATATTCATTTAAAAATTGCAAGGAAAATTTTAATTGCATAGATATTGATTTGAAGCAAAAGCTTGTTACTTTAAACAATCACAATAATACCTTAAGAAGGATCATAAAGGAGAATGGAATGAATCCTGAAATATTGTTCAAGAAGAAAACAAAAGAGGATCTAACATTACTTTCAATCGATGATACAACCAATCTAGAACATGAGATACTTTTGAATATTAATGTAGCCGAAAGGATCTTGTTCAATCATGAGTATTAAAGGAAGGTTAATCACGAAGTTCTTCTTGATTTCTCTCATATATCATCATAACAAATTCATCATGGGTTCTGAAAAAGACTTTTCATGTCATTCCCATTCAGGTCCGATTCGGATTTCTCCGCTGTTCTCTCTTCCCCCCGAGCCTTTCTTTCGGAGTGATAAAGAAGATGGTACACTTGAATCGTATCCTTCAAGTACATATTACTTTTGGTTCATAAGAGAAATTAGCACAAAAAAAATACTCAACTACTTAAGGTTGATGCTACACTATGAAACCGAGAAAAAGGTCTTTTGTAATTATGGCTTTGGAAACAATTTTCAAAATATCGTCAGACAAAACTTTTGTATTTGACTTTAAATAAGTATATTTCTCCTGTAATTTTAATCGTCCTTATTTTACTTGTATTCTATTCATGCGTAAGTTCTCCATATAAAATAACATTGTGATGATAAATATTTATTTATTTATGATATTATATGATAAGATCTTATTTTGTCTTTAAAATATAGTAGAAAAAATAAATATAAAATTTGTTGATTAAAAACACTAAACAACATTGAAAATATTATTCAATAAAGAACACAACTATATAATAACTAACAAGTTACAAACTTACAATGTGATATGAAAATTGACTTCTAGAAATAGTATGTTCATAAATCTTTAGTCAAAATCAAGTAGCTCAAACAATCCTTGACTATCTAGTTCTTCATAACTCAAAATGTTATCTAACGTTTCATTGCTATGTTCAAATCAAAGTGTCAATTTTTTATCTCTTCTTTGTTAGCCAATATATTACAGACCCATCTCCTTTTTGCAAGAGAACTATGCAATACCATTACTCTTTCATAAGGAAATGTGTCCACAACATATTATGAAACATATAATCTCAAACAAGTCTCAATATTTTTATCCAATTTGTTTCAATATTTTTATTTAACAAATGTTAATGTGTTAAATATCATTTGTTCTTCCATTGATCTCGATATCATAATTTGATATGAATCATAAAATTGGAAATATTCATTAATGATTTCATGTAGGATGCTAGGGATATAACTTTTTCCAAGTCCGTGTAATTACACCATTATCTGTTGGTTCACTTAGTAAGTCATATTCTTCAACCATTCATGATGCTGAAATGAGTCGATTGAGACAAAATTGATTCCTTTTGCATAATATCTTTAATTTGAACTTTCTTACTTTCTATTTATTGTCTAAAATTCTTAATGAGAGTACCCATGTATTTTTTATGTAAATCAGTTATAAGTTTCTTATTGTTACACGATTCAAAACTATAATATTAACCACTCTCATGGCCTTAAGAAGATTTTCCTCTTGAAAATTCTCTTTGATCTCACTCAATAATCATCGCAATTTTTTTCAATTTAATCCATGTTTAAGATATAAGACGTTTGTATAAATTACGTGTTATAGGTACTTCTTTAATGTCTATTACAACAATATCCATTCTTTTTTGAAAATGCAAATTTGAATATCATTCCCATTTATAAGGATACAAAGATGACAATTAATATTGAATTTAAAATAGCTTTTAAGATTCTTTAAATTTTTTAAATTTTAGAAACTACTAAATACATGTCCTCGAAAACATTCATCAAAGTTGTATAACATGTTTAGTGTTTGACATAATTGTTCTCTCAACCTAATGAGTTCAACTAAATAGATGTATATTTTTTTAGCATGTTTTGTTGAGAAATTGATATCATTCAAGATTATGTTAAGCGGTAAAGAAAATTTTTACCTTGTCAACTTCCCTAAGATACTTAAACATAAGACTAGATAACAATGGATATTCATCAAAAATTATGTATGTAGACTTATAAATAAAAATCCATCCTTGTATCAACATCTTTAAGAATTTTTAACCATATATCACTCCAATTGCAAATTTCTGAAACCCTAGAATTATTTTTAAACTTTTTGACATATGCGTGCAAGTCACAAAATAATATCTTCCACTTTAGTGAAATTTTTGAATGTGTTAACAATTTTATATGTAAGATTCATCCTATGATCTCGTGCAATGAATTTGAATCATATAAGGAGCAATTTTTGTTTATAGGCGAATACATAGACCACTTCTATAACCCCGCATTACGATGTACCATCAGCACCAATGTGTCACCAACACATAAAAAATTTGTATCTATTGAATATTCATCCATCTCAACTATATCTTTCAAATTAGAAATAACCAATTTGCAAAAAAATCAATATTGCAGCTTTTCCATCATTTTATAAACAACTAAAAGATAAGGTTTTTCTTGTGTGGTTATTAATAATATAAATATACATGCAAACCCAAAATTCAACACCCTTGTTATGATAAAAAAATTAAGAGAATTTGTTTAAAAGCATACCCTTAATATACAATTAATGCTACTTATGTTTAACATTATTATTTAGCTATCGCTAAATAATATAGCATAGGACGTTCAGTGTGATTGGGACACATGGGATCACATCTCAAGCTGTGGGACTTGGGCTCGAGGTGAACCTCCAGAGAAGGCCGGCTTCCTCTTCCTAAACTAAGTGTTGTACTACTCCTAGTGTAACAAAAATGATTATCTAATCCTATGCTAACATTTTCATGGGGTTTTAGGGAAAGAGATTTACAGAAATGAAACTATACTAGGGATGGTGATGCACCAAATAAAGGGTGTTTCCAGACTCAGGAAGGGTTAATTTGAAGAGGGTGTGTGCACCACAGGTCAACTTCACCTATTGCAACTTAGAGAGGGTACAGGATACCACAAACTAAGAGACACGCGTTCCCTTTGTTAAACTTTATCAGACCAAGAAATATACCAGTTTCCCAATGAAGAAGGATGAACTCAAGAAGGGTGAACAGACACCACAACTCAACTGCATGCAATACTCCACCACTCGATAAGCACAGAACTCCAAGAACCTGCAATAGAAACTTAAACTTGCACAGTGTACCTGCAAGTACGAGAAAGGCACAAAGAAGCATAAAAGGATGAAAGGACCGAGATTAGTCACAAAACACACACTTTTATTGCTTCAATAACATGCACAATGCATCATACATTCAGAAGAGGCAATAGTTGCCATTACAGTCTTGAAGAGGAGGCTTGAAAGTTCTCTCAACACACAAGAACAACTTGCAGAAGAGAGAGGATTCTTGAAAAGTATACACTCGCCTGAGATATCTAACTGTCCAACTTGTCTGAACTATTGGAACCCTTTGAAATGAGCTTCCAACTTACATTTATAGAAGAATATGTGAGAAAGAAGAGGAAATGTCATAATTACATTCCTAAATTGAAGGCCCATGATGTATTTATTACAGTTAGTTGAACCACCTGAGAAGGTTCCATCATGGGTCATTAATTGCCTGATGACCTAGTCTTCTCAATTAATTAATTAAAAGAATATTTAAATAATAATAATAAATATTATTATTAAAATATTTAAATAAAAATATTAATTTAATTAACATAATGTCGGGACCCCCCCATTGACCCGTTTGACTTGAAGAGGAGGGGGGTCCATGTGGATAGAGTTTGCACAAATCTCAACTCGGTGAGTTTCGAATCCTCTAACTCGGTGTTGCAATCAATTTTGAACCCCACACTAACTCTTTCCTCGCTTTGGCAATCGGATTCTTTTGCATTGAGTCCTTCGGCATTTTGGCAAGATATCAAACAATCTCGGCTCCAATCAACAATTATGCCACTATTGGGATCTTAAATGGCATGTAATGTGAGCTACACAATATACTCATTTTTCCATAAACTAAAAAGATCCTTTATGTTACAATTTGCAACACATAAAATAAGCCCTTCAAAAAATATATTGAACAACTGGGGCAACCAAGAGGACCTTGGAAAATGTACAGTAACAACCATATGAATTTTTTAGTCGTGGATCAAAGCTAATAGAAATAAAGCTAGATAAAATTAGCTTGAAATAAAGATAATCATCCATAAAAACAAGTTTCTCTGAACCTGGTAAAGGAATACTTTTATTGTCTGATTGGACGTACATAATGGAAGGGTATAAATATTGCTCTGCCCTCAGAGTTTCTCAAAGAGACCATTTACAAGTAACAAGGATGTAGCATGCAAAACGGCCAACCAGGTATTTCAGAGTTGACCTTCACATTCAATTCATTTTAGGAGAAGAAATGCTGAGCAATATGAATCATTTCATTCTGCACCGTAATAAACCATCATCTCCTGATTCAGGAAATTTTATGAAGCCTTAAATAGCGTGACTCCAATCCATCGTACACGGCAGTGAATATTTGTTTCTACAGCTGCTATTCGATCTAAGTTAGAATAAGGATAAGCCTACGAATTTGAGGATGCATTCGACATCGAATGATAACAACACAGTTGGACAACCTGCTTGCTGGAAGCATTCAAAAGAAAGGCTTCTACTATACTGCAACATGCCTACTGCCTGGTGCATGGGAGTTTGCCTCGCGACCACCGAATGCTCAGAGCCCGAACGGGAGTTGGGAGAAGTATGCTGGAAAAGGTGAACTGATCAGGTCAGACATCTGTTTGTTGCTTCGTGAGGAAACCCGTGTCTTCTGTAAGCTGCAATTATGGTATTCCATGAGAAGGCGCTCTTTCTTTCATATTCTCGAAATGAGCTCCAAATAAATCGATATGTACTTTTTCAAAATGTTATCGTAATGTAATGTGTGGATCTTCAACCTATCTCCGTGCCATCATCCTCCCTTATCCAATGGAGGATTACTTCAACCACCCAATTCCCAATGCTCCACCACTTTACCTTCCGAGTGACTCGCACAACATGCTCCGATCCTGTTTACACGGCCCGTGCGGAAGTATCATGTTGGATAGCCATCGTAATATTTCCATGCTTGGCAGTTTGATCCGATTTCTCCCATTCACGGAAGTTTGATCATGGTTTACCAAACCAATATTTCCACTTGGCGGTGCTTGCCCTGAGTTCCCCTATTCATACCTCAGCGCGGGATTAACAGCTTGGCCTGCCATCATCAAATTTCCGACCTCGGCATACTAGCTCCAAATCCATGGGCCCCCCCTCGCCTTCATAAAAACGCAACTTGACAACATTAAAATGTTTCCCATGGGATTACCCTGGCTTGCCATGATCATGCTCCCGATTTTTGGCAATAGACTCAAACTTCTCCCAAGAATCTTTTCAATGGCTTGACATCACTCATTTCCACGCAATGCTCACCTTATTTTCCACGTCGGGATCGAGTGCGGGGTTTCATTATCATTTGGCCATATTTTTTTGGACAGATGGCCACCGATTTTCACTTTTCATCGATTTGAGGATAACATCAATTTTTCGGTGCAAACATTTCAGCTGTAGCTTGTAAGGTGTGATAATTCCAACAGAAGCCTTTATGCCTGCCAACTTAGTGACTCGTTGAAGATGCTCATATAATTGCAAAGCAAATTATGCTCCATGAATATTCTGATATGAAACAGTTCCACCTCTATGAGATCCACTTCCATGAGTTACATCGTAAAACAAGTAAGGTCTCGATAGAGAATCTTTGTAATAAATTTCATCAGTCTCTCAGATAACACTCTCACTGTCACTTAATCGATTTTCATAAAAATATCTTGAAGGAAAATCCCAAATTTGAGGATGCATTCGATGCTGAACAGATAAAACATAGTTGGACAACCTGCTTGTTGGAAGTGCTCAAAAGAACTCTTACTATACTGCAACATGCCTGCTGCCTGTGCACCGAATACTCGGCCGAGGAAGGTCTGAACACCATTATAATTCACAGCTCTTTTTAAGATGTCGGTTTGACTCAATTTTACATTGGTATTCGATGGTGCTTATACTATCTTCTTAGGTCGATAGAAGTCCTTCCATTATGTAATTACAAACCCGAGATTCAATGATGTTGAACCTCCCATATCTGCATAATTTCATATCATCTCGGTCAAACAAGATAATTCTCCCAAGTAAAAGAAGTCGAGCATTGTCTTAATGGATTAAATGAAACTTGGCATCATGTTAACTTTGACTCTCCCCGACTTTTATCGATAGCCGAACTTTGACTCTCCCGACTTCGGTCTTCTTAGATCTTTTTGCATCGATCTCCACCGAGATCCTGTAGAGTTCCTTTCATTCATTCAATTTTCAATGAGCTATATTTTGCATTAACAAGACCATCGTCGAGCTCTTACAACTGAGAGTCTCTACCGAGATGATTTCGAGATGACTATCAATTTGACACCGGGTTCTTTATCAACTCGACCCCGAACTCTTCACTGAGTTGAGATCAACTGGGTGCCTTTCGATGCTAGGTGATCTCTTCATATGCAATTTAGGAATTATTTTTAATTATTACATCTCGATAATAACCGAAGGTGGGTTCCTGGGACTATTATTTCATTTTGAACGTGATAGGACCCTATTGTCCAATCTTTCCATGTGTGCAAAATTGGATAACATTTTTGGCGACCTCTCGGGGATGATTTCTTGCTAAGCATGATTCCAAGAGCCTTAAGTCATCCATTGGGCATGGAGTCTATGTTGGAATCGAAAGTAGTATGATTTTTTTCGACACATCCCGAAATCTCTCGAGCATCATTGCCGATATCCCTGACCTCCTAGAATGCTAAGCATGAAGTATACTGAATCTATTGAATGCTTGACATCCATGGAACACTGCAAAAATTTGAATGAAGCAGATTTTGAAACTCTTATGGAAACCTTGAACCTTTCTTCTCCTTGACACCTTCCAATGATGAAACAATGTGCAGAACAACACAAAACACAACAACAAGGAAAGAAAAACAACAACACACAACAATGTGCATAAGCACTTGGAGGAAAACACCTAATTTAACTATACAAGGGGTGGAACGCTTCTCAAAAACAAGCTTTGAGATGTATCCCATTCACATGAATGGGCAGTTCTTCTCCATTGAGCCTAGATAGATGAAATGAATTTTCCTCTTTGCAACTTGTGATGATGTATGGCCCACTCCAGAGAGCGTCAAACTTGGCATGCCTGCCTGGTTTGGCCCTGTCTTCATCCCATTTGAGAACTAAATCTCCCTCTTGAAAATGCCTGTCAGACGCCTTCTTGTCAAAATATTTCTTAACTTGAGCCTGATGCTGCTCCAAAGTTTTCATAGCCTTGTCTCGTACTTCCTCTAACTCCATGAGTTCAGCAAACCTTACTGTCAGAGGATCACTCTCTATAACTTCAAGTTGATGAGCTAACTCCAAAGAAGGTAACTCCAATGAGAGTGGGAGTTTTGCCTCTCTTCCATATACAAGAACGAAAGGAGAATTTCCGATGGCCCTTTTAGGTGTGATCCGATCTGCCCATAAGGTGGTCTTAAGCTGTGTATGCCAAGTCCTCTTGTTAGTCTCCTTTCTCATTAGTGGCTCAGTTTTGGGATTAATTGGTCTCTGTTTCTGATGAACTGGCTTAGCATTAGGATCCAGTTTGATGGTATGTTGTGCTATACCTGGATCAAAACCACGCAGATCTTTATAGCTCCATGCAAAGATGTCATGATACTCTTGACAAAGTTTGATGAAAGCTTCTTTCTCTTCAGAAGTACACACTTTTCCGATCTTAAGAAATTTTTCATTTGATACTTCAACTTCCTCAAAATATTCTTCTCTGACCACCATGTTAGGGCTTTGTCTTGTGGCTTGGTCATCTGAATTGAAAATGGATTCCAAAGTGACTAAACCTTTTGGTAACTTGTTGCTTTTCAATTGGATAATTTGCTCACCATATGACTCCTGCAACTTATCTTGATTCTTCAGAAGCAAACTCCGCCTCTTCTTGTAGGAAGAGGACAATTTGTTTGTCACTATCAAACACTTGCCAACTACTCACATTATCGTGGACTCGCTGGTCGAACCACCATTTTAACAAATTGCTGCCCTTCTTTCATGATATCAACTCGGTATGTTGTATTGTGAACCAATCAGTAAAGCAAGCCTATCTCGCATCTTGATTTTGATCTCTAGGGATTGCATGGATTCCAAAAGCTTTGAAATCTTCAATCAGTGTCCTGACTGGTTCTTGTATGATCTTAAAAGATCATTTTTGGATGCACTACATGCCATCACTTGATGAACAACTAACTCACTATCTCCAAAAAAATCAGTGGCCTTGATTCCCTTCCTTTGGGCTAGCTGAATTCTCGCACAAGAGCCTCGTATTCAAGAACATTGTTAGTGCAACTGAACTGCAACCGAAAGATGAGAAGTACTTATCTCCCTCTGGAGAAATTAACATAACACCAGCACCGGATCCATTCTTACTTCTTGAGCCATCGAAGAACAATTGCCACAGTCCTTTAGAATCACTTGGTGTTTTGACAAGTTGTGGTATGATCGTATCTTCTTCATGGATACAATAAGTACCTAATCCTGTTTCTTCCAAGACCAGAAAACCAGCTTCTTCTTCTGCCAATACATCAGCGTAGGGATCGTGATCGATGATCTCTACTTACTTCATCAAAGCAAAGTATCGTGACTTCTTCAACAAGGGTGGTTGGTTCATGATCAGCATCTTCCTCTTCTGGATCGCCGATGGTGTAATTTCCATTTATGGGACTAGCAATGTAGGGTTCTACATGATTATGGCAGATTGGTTCTACCCTTATAGTTACTTTGGTTCCGTATCGAGTCCTGAGAATCATATGTGACCAATCGGCTGATAGGTAACCACCCATCTTGGCAAAGTGAAATCCCGTGATAGGCAGATGGCAAAGAGGGAGGGAGATCAATGACCGATATGTCTTGGGTGAATGAAAACTTGGGCATGCATGAATGGTAAGTCAAGTCCTTTGATAACCCCAATAGTCTTAATAGCTGTGCCATCCAAACCGAACAACCCTCTCAGAATCGGGCGCATATTGTATGCCTAGTACATCTGTAATTTGTTTAGGCATGACAGAGCTACTGGCACCAGAATCGATCATGCAATTATGTACCAGGTGGTCGCCAATGATCAAGGAAATGTAGAATGGTGGTGGTTTGTTTGCCGTAGGAATGATTTTCCCTTCCGGTTGACACAAACTTGTAGCATTTGTCACTCCATGGCTTGGTGATCCGCTGGTTGTACTAAAACTGTTCAGAGCTTCTCGCAACAGGTTTCTTTGGGAAGGGATCGAGAGTGCGTCCCACATGGTAACACTCAGATTGGTTTTCTTCATTTGTTCTACTATGCTGAAGGGAATTGCTCCAACTTTGATGACACTTTTTTGGGCATTGGGGTCCTCCTTTGGAAAATGTTTGTTGGGTACCGTGATGCCTGGAGAACCATCTTCCTATGGCGTGGCTAGCCGGTGTTTCTGGTGATTTCTTTCCCGCATTTTTATCAACTGCCATTTGTAACCCAGGTTGAGAAGTGGATGCTAGATCAGCTTCGAGAGGTTGAGGCTCCATTGCTCTCTTTTTGGAACGAGTGTTTGCTGCCACCGATGAAGAATCTATATTCAATCCACAAAAATCTTCTCGCTTCGCTTTAATTTAGCAAAGGATTCTTCAGTGCCTCGTGGTTGATCTCGCGCTTCTTGTGTAGATGAATTTTTGTTAACTCAAGGGGCAGATACACTTTGAACCATAAGGGCTCAAGCTAAGAACCCCATTGGGACAAAGATTTTGATTGTGAGGTTGAGAGCAAGGATAACACCATTCGTAGTCTTGAACTAGATTATTTTGAACAGGTACTATAGCTCTAGATGAGCTAGCTGCAAGAGGGTTCTGAAAGTTCAAGGGCCTGACATTTGCAACTTGACTTGTAGTTTGATTTTGAGGCTGATTGTTTCCCTTGAAAAGGAGAATGGTTAGCTTGATACTGCTGATTTTGTGGCTGATATGGATGATTGTATTGAAATTGTTGCCTTTTGAGTGCAACGAGCTCATTTCCAAAATTTTGCAGTAGTGACTTGACTTCAAATAGGTCATTTGAAGAGGTAGGGAAGATTGAGATGGTTGCTTGGAGTCTACTAGAATAGGAGCAATGATAGGCTGATGATTCGTAAGATCTGGAGAAAAGGGCATTGGTGGTCGTGGAGCTATCTTTCCAACCTGAATCAAAGAATTCTCTGCACTTATGGCAACTTCGTAAGCATCAGGAAGTGTAGTCCCTCCCATGGACTAGATCATAACTGCTACATCGCTATTCAAGGCTCGCAAATAGTACAAGAATGCATTATGTGTAAGGCTTTACGAGCACCGGAATCCTATTCCAAGTCCTATGGAATCGGAAGTTGAAATCACTCATGTATTCTTGGGAAGCTCTCTTTATGGTAGTAAGTTGTTCCAAAAGTGATAGGTGATCACTTTTGTCTTCAAATTGTTTACATAGCTTTTCTCCCAACTCATCCCAAGTGGTTATAGTGCCAACACCTAACCCGTGAAACCATTGAAGTGCTTTTCCCTTGAAAGAGGTAGCAAGAAGTCTAACTGCAACGTTGTCTTCTGGTGATATTATGTACTGCGCAGATGCTGGCTACATCAAAGATATGCTCCACTGGAGTAACGTGAGTTTCCCCGTGTAGAAGGGTAAACTTTTGAGTGCCGCAACAGGTATCGGGTCACGTTGAGCCAACATAAGAGGACTGCTTGCATTGAAAGGGGGAAAAACTTGGTTCCTCGCCATAGCAACGAAAGGTTGATTGTTCCTGGGTGGAGGAAACCTTCCGTAAGGAGGAGTTGAATGACCCCTACTAGGTAAATCTACAACTGGGGATGTGGAAATGCCTCTTCTTCTTCTCTTTGGAGGAGACAAGGAAAGTTTGATATGCTGATAATTTCCTTTCTTTGAAGAAGCTCTTGTCTGAATTCTTCGCATAAGTTACCGCACTGAGATTTGGAATCCAGAGATATAGAGTCGCCAGGTACTTTGACTTGTGTAAGTGAGAAGAGAAGTACCAACTCTCTCCCACCGGCGTGCCAAAAACTGTTGTCGCCAAATCACTGCACCCTCCGAATGGCCAGGATGTGAATAGGACGTTCGGTGTGATTGGGACACATGGGATCACCTCTCAAGATGTGGGACTTGGGCTCGAGGTGAACCTCCGGAGAAGGCCGGCTTCCTCTTCCTAAACTAAGTGTTGTACTACTCCTAGTGTAACAAAAATGATTATCTAGTCCTATGCTAACATTTTCATGGGGTTTTAGGGAAAGAGATTTACATAAATGAAACTATACTAGGGATGGTGATGCACCAAATAAAGGGTGTTTCAGACTCAGGAAGGGTTAATTTGAAGAGGGTGTGTGCACCACAGGTCAACTTCACCTACTGCAACTTAGAGAGGGTACATGATACCACAAACTAAGAGACACGCGTTCCCTTTGTTAAACTTTATCAGACCGAGAAATATACAGTTTCCCAAGTGAAGAAGGATGAACTCAAGAAGGGTGAACAGACACCACAACTCAACTGCATGCAATACTCCACCACTCGATAAGCACAGAACTCCAAGAACCTGCAATAGAAACTTAAACTTGCACAGTGTACCTGCAAGTACGAGAAAGGCACAAAGAAGCATAGAAGGATGAAAGGACCGAGATTAGTCACAAACACACACTTTTATTGCTTCAATAACATGCACAATGCATCATACATTCAGAAGAGGCAATAGTTGCCCACAGCTAGTCTTGAAGAGGAGGCTTGAAAGTTCTCTCAACACACAAGAACAACTTGCAGAAGAGAGAGGATTCTTGAAAAGTATACACTCACCTGAGATATCTAACTGTCCAACTTGTCTGAACTATTGGAACCCTTTGAAATGAGCTTCCAACTTACATTTATAGAAGAATATGTGAGAAAGAAGAGGAAATGTCATAATTACATTCCTAAATGAAGGCCCATGATGTATTTATTTACGCTTAGTCAACCACCGAGAAGGTTCCATCATGGGTCATTAATTGCCTGATGACCTAGTCTTCTCAATTAATTAAAAGAATATTTAAATAAAATATTTAAATAATAATAATAAATATTATTATTAAAATATTTAAATAAAAATATTAATTTAATTAACATAATGTCGGGACCCCCGTTGACCCGTTTGACTTGAAGAGGAGGGGGGTCCATGTGGATAGAGTCTGCACAAATCTCAACTCGGTGAGTTTCGAATCCTCTAACTCGGTGTTGCAATCAATTTTGAACCCCACACTAACTCTTTCCTCGCTTTGGCAATCGGATTCTTTTGCATTGAGTCCTTCGGTATTTTGGCAGTGCACTCTGCAATCTCGGCTCCAATCAACAATTATGCCACTATTGGGATCTTAGTATGGCATAGGTAGCTGTGAGCTACACAATATACTCATTTTTCCAGAAACTAAAAAGATCCTTTATGTTACAATTTGCAACACATAAAATAAGCCCTTCAAAAAATATATTGAACAACTGGGGCAACCAAGAGGACCTTGGAAAAATGTACAGGTAACAACCATATGAATTTTTCCTTAGTCGTGGATCAAAGCTAATAGAAATAAGCTAGCTAAAATTAGCTAGAAACTACAATATAATCGTCCATTTGTTAAAAACAAGTTTCTCTCGAACTCGTAAAGGAATACTTTTATTTCCCGATCGACGTACATAATGGAAGGGTATAAATATTGCTTATTGCCCTCAGAGTTTCTCAAAGAGACCATTTACAAGTAACAAGGATGTAGCATGCAAAATGGCCAACCAGGTATTTCAGAGTTGACCTTCACATTCAATTCATTTTAGGAGAAGAAATGTTGAGCAATATGAATCATTTCATTCTGCACCGTAATAAACCTTCATCTCCTGATTCAGGAAATTTTATGAAGCCTTGAATGGCGTGACTCCAATCCATCATACATGGCAGTGAATATTTGTTTCCTGCAACTGCTATTCGATCTGAGTTAGAATAAGGATAAGCCTATGAATTTGAGGATGCATTCGATACTGAACAGATAACAACACAGTTGGACAACCTGCTTGCTGGAAGCGTTCAAAAGAAAGGGCTCTCTCGCATCGACCAACATGCCGCACGCCGTGTGGGATTTTTCCTCACGACCACCGAATGCTCAGAGCCTGAACGGGAGTTGGGAGAAGTATGCTGGCAAAGGTGAACTGATCAGTCCGACATCATTTGTGCTGCTTGCATGAAACAATATCAACGCTTCGTGAGGAAACCCGTGTCTTCTGTAAGCTGCAATTATGGTATTCCATGAGAAGGCGCTTTTCTTGTGAAAGCATACTTTTTCAATGCGACTCCATCTTCAACCATCTCGCCATCATCCAGGATGTTATCGCTGAGGAGGATGGAGCCTACTTCACCATCTCCGTGTCATACTCGATTTTGGCCAGGCTAGACCACCACGTCCAATCCTATTAAACACTTCAACTGTCTCATTCCCACGTTCCCTGACTTACCTTCCGAGTGACTCGCACAATGACTCCGATCCTGTTTACACGGCCCATGCGGAAGTATCATGTTGGATAGCCATCGTAATATTTCCACGCTTGGCAGTTTGATCCGATTTCTCCCATTCACGGAAGTTTGATCATGGTTTACCAAACCAATATTTCCACTTGGTGGTGCTTGCCCTGAGTTCCCCTATTCATACCTATACCTTGCACGCGGATTAACAACTTGGCCTGCCATCATCAAATTTCCGACCTCGGCATACTAGCTCCAAATCCCCACGTAACGGCTTGGACACATTAATCCACGGGCCCCGGCCACTTCAACCTCCAACTTGGCAAGATAGTAAAATGTTTCCCATGCGCGGGATTACCTGTGGCTTGCCATGATCGTGCTCCCGATTTTTTGGCAAGAGACTCAAACTTCTCCCACACTGGAATCTTTTCAATGGCTTCGACATCACATCATTTCCTTGGTAATGCTCACCTTATTTTCCACGTCCGGGATTGGAGTACTGGGTTTCGTTATCATTTGGCCATATTTCATTTTGAGATGGCCACCGATTTCCACTTTTCCACCCAACGTGAGGAGACATCATTTTCTCTGCAAACATTTCAGCTGTAGCTTGTAAGGTGTGATAATTCCAACATAAGCCTTTATGCCTGCCAACTTAGTGACTCGTTGAAGATGCTCATATAATTGCAAAGAAAATTATGCTCATGAATATTCTGATATGAAACATTTCCACCTCTATGAGATCACTTCCATGAGTTACATCGTAAAACAAGTAAGGTCTCGATAGAGAATCTTTGTAATAAATTTCATCAGGTCTCCCGGTAACACTCTCACTGTCACTTAATCGATTTTCATAAAAATATCTTGAAGGAAAATCCCAAATTTGAGGATGCATTCGATGCTGAATAGATAAAACATAGTTGGACAACCTGCTTGTTGGAAGTGCTCAAAAGAACTCTTACTATACTGCAACATGCTTGCTGCCTGTGCACCGAATACTCGGCCGAGGAAGGTCTGAACACCATTATAATTCACAGCTCTTTTTAAGATGTCGGTTTGACTCAATTTTACATTGGTATTCGATGGTGCTTATACTATCTTCCTGGGTCGATAGAAGTCCTTCCATTATGTAATTACAAACCCGAGATTCAATGATGTTGAACCTCCCATATCTCGCATAATTTCATATCATCTCGCCAAACAAGATAATTCTCCCAAGTGGTTGGTCGAGCACATTGTCTTAATGGATTAAACTGGCATCATGTTAACTTTGACTCTCCCTGACTTGGCCTTCAGATCTTTTTGCATCGATCTCCACCGAGATCCTTGTAGAGTTCCTTTCATTCACAATTTTCAAAGAGCTATATTTTGCATTAACAAGACCATCATCGAGCTCTTACAACTGAGAGTCTCTACCGAGATGATTTCGAGATGACTATCAATTTGACACCGGGTTCTTTATCAACTCGACCCTGAACTCTTCACTGAGTTGAGATCAACTGGGTGCCTTTCGATGCTAGGTGATCTCTTCATATGCAATTTAGGAATTATTTTTAATTATCGTGATCTCGATAATAACCGAAGGTGGGTTCCCGGGACTATTATTTCATTTTAACGTGATAGACCCCTTGTCCAATCTTGCCAACTTCCAAAACTCCTCTTCCATCACCACACAACCATCTCAATATATTTATTCGATTCCATGTTATTTAAGAAGGTGGACTAGCAAAGAAGTGGAATAGTCCATTCGGCTCATTTCCTATATGTAAAAGATCCTATCTCGTACCATCATAAAATTTCTAAGGGAAACATAGGGACCACATAAGGATTACCCATCATTACGTCCTCATTACCCTTCTCATAGCCATCCTAAGTTGGTACTAAGCGAAGATTCAATAAAGATGATGTACAAACATTATGCTTCACACTATTTATACTTAGATTACCTTAGTTGAGTAATGTAGCTAAGTCAACATTAGTAAGTCATTTTAAAAGTAGTATTTAGCAATACTTCATAGGTTTCCATAAGAGGTCATAGTAACTCAACGAGTTACTAACTAATATTAGTTCCTCTTGTTGTATTTTTAATATATTAGTAATTGTCATTAGGTGTAGGTTAATTATTTGTTTTCCATACCGAGTCATTTAAATACATTTACTCGTCATGATTAGTCCATTATTACTATAAAGTACATAAACATATTTATTTCATTTCCTATGTTATCCTTTTGGTTTATCTTTCGATATTCATTTTTCTTTGATTATTCTATCTAAATTAATGAAATCATAAATAATCACATAACTTAAGAAATTATCAGCTTAATTAATAAATCAGCTTTATAAGTAAAATATCTACATTTTCAGTTCAAATAAGATAAGTCATAAGACCATATTTCAAATAAGGACAAATATCCTAATCTTCATTAATAATGATTTACAATAATCAACAAGAATAATACATTGGGCCATAATGCCCTTTTTAAGATGTGATGATATTTCAATTGCATAAACAAATTGATTACAAATAATCCTTTCGATTTATTTCCCAATAAACTCAAAACATAAAAATAATCATAAAGCATCTAATCCAAGTAGTTACTTCAAGTATATCGGCATTTCCTACAAAACTGTAGGAGAGAGATATATATGGTTAGTTCATAAGAACTAGCATGATTCCACATACTCTTATTCTATGTGGTCAAGATAATGAAATAATAGAATAGGAGATTGGATAAGAACTATTCTTAATAAATGAGCTATAATCGTAAATTTCATAGTTTATATTAATGAAACTTCTTAATTATATAAAAACATTATGTCCATTGTTACTGTATACAACCAACCTAATATGACTTATAAATTTAGACAATAATGGATCATTTACTACATCACAAACATCAATTAAAGATGTAATAACTCACAATATTTTTCCAACTTTCCTACTATTAATAACAACTATAAATTTCATAATACAGGCAGTCAATGATGACAACAATCTATCTAACAACTCGTATTTCAGTAGAGTTAAACTTCATAAGGTTATAACAATCAATCATATCCCAAATAAAACTTCTATCAACTGAAAAATAAATGAAGTAATTATATTTTAGAAACCCTTTTAATTAACTACACAAACATATAATCGTTGTTTTCCAAAACATCAACAATTCCATGTAAGGACTCATTTAATCATAACCGAAGTTAACCAAAATATCTAGTCCCAAGAAGGGAAAGAGAGTTCATCAATAATAAACAAATAATCATCAATTGTATTACACATATTAGAAATAAATAATAGAAAGAGACATAAACCTTTATTCCCTTCCTAAGAATTCCCCCAACTAACTCAAAATAGTCATGCTTAGTTATCACAAAATCAAACGATTGTTCATAGAAGTGAACAAAAGTAACCAATAAATTATCCCCAAGCTAAAATCATATACATGCAAAATGAAAAGATCGTTTCCTTCACTATTGTTAACAATCAATGGAGTTGAACATTGTTCCTAAAATTCCCATATTCAAAAATTGAAAGCAACATTCAACTAAAACATAAGTCCAGTTTATATTTTCTATAACCTTCCTCTTTTCAAGTTTTCAATCACCCAACAAAATACTACTAAGTTAAGACCATTCATAGAATGAATGAAAATGGACATTTACCCCTATTGTTCTCAAATAGAAAAAAATGTACAAAAATAATCCCATAATTCCCAACAACTATAAAACCACATAAAAATAGAGTAAATTTACTCTAATATGTTCATGAGGGAGAGAATTTAATTAATAAAAACAAACAATCCATACATTAGCAAAACCATATTTCCACAAAATCTAAACTCGTTTTTAACAATAAACCAAAAAACTACTTAATCCACAAACTCAATAGGGTTTTACCTCCACCATTTATTCATAACAAGAAAAATAATGATAACAACAATGTTGAAGAAGGAGTTGTTAATAACTCAAGTTTGTTTCTATTTCACAAGAATCGCTTATTTCATTTTCCAGATCTCACATATCAATCCAAAACCAAAACATATTCAACTAATTCCTTATTTATTTTTTTATTTTTGCATAACAATACAAAACCAAAAACGTTTTCTTTTTATTTTCCATATTTCACACAATAATCCAAAACCTCAAAACATATTCTTTTTTCCAAATTTCAAACAATAATGAAAATCCCATAATGTATTCATTTTTATTTTCTATATTTCACATAATAATCCAAAACCCAAAACATATTCATTTACATCATTAAAATAATAGAAAATAATAAGTGTATAAAAAATCATGCCTTTTATTTTGCCTCTAAATTCCTCTGCACGTTTCCAAGTGGAAACCTCCAAACAATATGTTTTCCATTAAATATTTCAACATACTTAAATAGTAAAAATGCCATAATTTCCATAGTTAATAGTCATGAAATTTCCATACAACAATCACCAAACACCTATTCCCTAAATATTTCATGCAAAGCCCTCAAACAAATCTCCAAAACAACCTAATACAAAATGAAACAATGTGTCTACTTGCATGACCTAGCTTCTCAAGGAAGCTAATGTTTCCCAAGGTTTCTATTGTTTGTAATAAAATCGAACAACTTCCTTAAACTCCATGCCACATCTTGGCTTAAAAATTATTTATCCATGATACTATTATGCCATGCAACTTAGGTTTCAACGTAAGTTTTATTAACTTTAAAAACCACATAGCTCGTATGGTGGGGTGGGTAGAATTTCCACATCACCAAATTAACCAATTAACAATGTCATGTACCCACCAAATTAACACATATCATAAGTGGTATAATGACCAAAATGTGTGTGTTTGTGTGTGTGTGCATGCGTGTTTGTTATTAATTTTGTTAAATCATCACTAAACACTCAAGTAATAATGCAAACTAGATTAGAGCTTCATTAAATCTGGGATGTTACACAAGATATATTGTCTATTTTTGTAACCTCATCAATGGAAAGGGTTATAAAACTTGCATTCTTGACTTTCTCTTTCAAATCCTTATTTTCAATCATTACAAGACATTTTTCCATTTCCCAAGCACTACTATCAGTTCAATGTGATTGTGGAAGGTTTTGAAACCCATTAAACTTAAAAAATTCTTAAATTCTAGAAAATTTGAAATAGGTATACCCATTTTTAGAATGAGGAATACATTAGAGAACCTGTGTGTTTTTTACCTTAAGATTGGCATTCATAGATTTCTAAATTTTACATTAATTGTGATGCGCCAGAATTAGCAGGAACTTGACAAGGTCATAACTTGAGCTCCAGGTGTCCGTTTGAGTCCATTTTTTGAAACCACGTGTTTCGATGAGACGAACACAGCGACAACCCACCCTACCAATTGGGGAAAGTTTTCAACATGTTTTTGGGCCCTAAATCTTCCATCTTGAGGCCAAAAATTAGGATTTAAGTTATAGTTTAGTTTTTTCCTATTTTTGGGCATTAGTTAATTTTAGTCTAATAATTGCATTATGAGTTAGAAAGTTGGAAATTCCTCTAATTTAGGGATGTAGAAGATGCGTGGAAATTTCTGTGCCCGTATGAATAAGCATGCGAACTTACTAAGAATAGCAGGTTCTAGTAAACTGCTAAAAATAGTAATTTTCGCCACCTAGAGTAGATTTAGTTAGAGTTAGTTAGAGTTTACTTGGAAACTCGAGTTGGGAGTTGTTTTCCTATTTAGGAAACATTGTAATTCATTATTCAATAACGAAGAAGGAGATCTATTTTCTTTGGAGTTCATATTATTTGCAGTAAATCAAGTTGGTTAGAATTTGGCTACATTAAATTGTTCCCCCTTTCTCCATAATATTTTGACAATGTTTCTGCTCATTTTCATAATCCTCTACATATCTTACATGCATGCATTCTTTTGTAGTTTTCCATCTATGTGTCTTTGTTATTTTTCCATCATTTTCCTTGATTGTCACATATACTTTACCACAATGTTTCTCAATTGTGTCCAACTTTAGTTACATTTTATGTTCTTTTCCTAATTTCCAACCATAAATTGTACATCTACATTATTTTAGAGTATCATTACCATTTTCTATCTCTACATGTTCAATGAATGGATATTCTCTTTCCCATTCTACCATAAAATGTCTTCCAATTTTCTAGTTAGTTTTCTTCCTTTACAAATTTTTGTATGAGAAGAGTATTATGAATCTCATCTTCTAATTGAATCTTTTCATTAGAAGTTTCTTCTATTAGAGGCATTTGATAGTGAGGATTATCTTCCAGCTCTGACATGTCATCATCAATTATATCTTCATGTAGTGAAATGATAATTATTTCCTTAGGGATATGATTTTGTTACTTGTTTCATGTGGAATACAATTATCAATAGGATTTTTGCATTCAAACGTGAGAAGGGTTTGACTGTGAAAAAGATCTTTAAAATTTAAATTAAAATGCCAAAAAATAAATAAAAAGTTAATGATAATATTTTACCTATGTTTTTAGTGGATGCAATTTGGGTCCGCATTTTTTTGGTTAAAATAATTTAACATGCTACTTTTCCTTTTTAAGTGATCTATATTATATTTATTATTAACATATTATATCATAACGATCCAAGTGTAATTTAAAAATGGATCATTTTTTTAGTAGCATGTGTTAAAAAACAAGTAAATAGTAGGATAAATATAAAAAAGTAATCATGATAAAATACTACTACCATACAATAGCACAATATATACTACTAGTTGGTAGTACATTATATACTCTCTACCAATAGATTTATTGTGTTTTTGTTTTCTCGATAACGTATATTGTGCTACCAGATGGTAACATTTGTGTCATTTATAATATATGTAATTTCAAAATAATACCATATCAACAATTAAAATAACTTGATGTTGGAGGGTTGCAATATGCATTCGATCTCAATCGTCACTTCCCACAAAACAATAGTCATAGATAAAGTAATTGAGGAAAACTTGATTTGTACTTGATAATTAGAATTTAGATTTAGAATTGTAAATTTGTAATTAGTATATATATGAAGGTGAATTTTGTAAATTTCAATTTTGTGCTAAAGGTGATTTGAATAAAAATGGTAGAATATTAGTGTAAAAGATAGGTGAACTAACCCTTAAAGTAAATTGAACCTAGAAAATTTAGGTGACCCATTCCTAATCCCTACACCTAAAAACTCACAAAACAAAAATTTCAAAAATGGAATATTCATGAATTAACGAATATTTGCCACAAAAATTACGTTGGGATTTAACATTGGTGTTTACGAATAGGGTGTACCACTTATGTTGTTTAACATGTACCATTCATGTTTAAAGTCACGTTAGTATTTAGGCAGTGTGGTGTTGAATTGGAATTTGGTGTATAAGTTATCACCTTAGCACCTAGGGTGCTCAATATTTCTTGTTTGATTTCCCCATATAACCTAAACACAAGTGGGACACCATAAACATAAGTGGTAAACCATAAAATTATTTCAAAACCCTAAACATCACAATTGGAACACTAAACCTAAACACTAATAGATCTAATAGAGACTTATAAGGTAGATATTACAGTTTTAGAACAAAATCTCAAAAGGTAGATATTGGGTACACAAACCTCCGAAATCATTTAGAATTCATTAGATTGGTTTACATCAACACTTGAGATTTGTTTTAATTTGTAGACCATATAACAATTTCATTCATGTAAGTTATTTAGATCAGTAGTACCTATACTTTTCAATTTTCTCAACTCTCAAACTCGCAGTTGATCGTCTTGGGGTTGGAAAACAAGAGGTTTTAAAAATTTAAAGTCCATTTGCAAGCAAAAATATAAGTGTAAATTTTAAATTTTTATAGCTTTTTCATTACATTCTAAAAGTAATACCGCACTGAAGGCTAAAAACATTGTGCAACATGGAAAAGTCAATATATTAAATTTTTTTCAAGTAAGTCGTAAGAGAAATCATATTATCTTGTATATTTTCTATAAGATTCACTTCATTAGCCATCAATTTCAATTTTTTCAATATTGGTTTTTACAAGTTAAGGGTTAACAAAAATGTTTACTTCGAGTAGCCAAAATAAAAATCCCTTATGTAAAACTACTCATAACCGTGGGTTTATTGGTGAATACCATGATATTTATGATCTTGTAATGCTCGTTAAAATCACCTAAAAGATTATACACTTTTCTAAGATCAAGGTGAATAATACTAGGTTGATAATGAAAAATTGGCTCTGTAACATCCGCACTTGGATTTGGATGCTTGATATTCCATGAGGTTTACCCATGCCTAGAAATTTTCATGGTATGTGTCTAGACCTATAATGAAAAAATAAATAGTATTGTTAGGAAAGGTAGTGGTACCTAAATAGGAAATATTTTCCATTATCAAGAAAAATATTGGTGGAAAATTGGGTTTTACACTCGAATACTTAGGACCCATCCACATTAATGTATAAGAAATTTTCCATAATTACCATACAACCAATCAAAGTGCCAAAACAAGTTGTTTACAAAAATAACATGTGATGGTAATGTACCCAAAGATAGGACTTCCTATTTATTTGGGATCTTTAAACCATGGGTTATGGATTTCATTTCTATGTTAGGATTTTTCCTTGGATTATATAGTGATGAGAAAGTGGATGGAAACATCCTTTAAATGGTATACAATATCCATTACAGTAACCGACCTATTACATACATATTTTTGATCACATTACATAATTCATGTATAAACAAGTTTTAATAATCTAAGCATGTTCCATAACTAATACCTTTAGGCTTACAATGTACTTTTGCTATTTATTTTATGTGGCAGATTCAATTTTCACCCTACTCTAATGCTAGGGGACAAAATTTACAATTCCATTAACTCGATTGGACCCATAAGATAAGGACACATAATCGTAAAAGGAACTTCAATAATTATGTGGACTAATTTTTATCTCCACTTTATCATGTAGTTAAAAAAACTTCAAAGTGTAGATTTCCTATGTCTTATAGAGATTGCATTTTGATTTTACCTATTGTGTGATTTCACCCTTTTTAATTTAATAAATTTTAATTAAAATACATAAAAATATGAATAATGTTACAAGTGGATATTCTAATTTAATTAACTTCCAAAATTTATTCCACAAATCAAAATAACACTTTTCAAAATGACTAGCTACTTGACAAATACCAAAAAATAAAGGAGAGAGTGAACTTAATTGATTTTGTATGGATCTCGGGAAAGTTTGGGAGGTCCGAGTGTAGGAACATGTAGATATGGAACTAGAAATTCTTCATCTTTGAAACTATGATTTGTAACTAAGCCTAGCCAAAATCATACAACTCGGTATATAGTGTCTCAGTATAGTCCTCACCCTTTTGTATTATCTTGAACCTATTTGGAATCTAGATATGTAACTTCTTTGGTGTTTCTCTTTCCTTAAAATGTATGTCATTTTTTTGGCCTTCTTCACTCACCTTGTAATGGATCTCAGTAAATTTTGTTCAAACCTTCAAACCCTTTTAGTGCACAAAGGAGTTCCTACAAAAACGTTAGTTGGTCATTGTGGGAACCCTTGTGTACCATCGGGCATATGCACTACTCCAAATAGGCCTCAAACCACATCTCACCCTCCTAGCATGTGATATCTACTATAATGCAATCAAAATATGACAACTGTGTTTTGGAAATGCCTTTTTGAGTTTCACACTTTCTTAATTACTTGGGAATGGTCACTTTTATTTATTGTAGGATGAAAATGGAGAATCCTTAAACCAGAAGAATAATTTAGACCAATAGAGGGTACTACCCTAATGGATGTGCATGAATTATTTCACTATTTAGGGAGCTTTGGGTGCCTTTAGTGCTTGCTTTTGCATGAGGAGTTCATAAAGTGTTAGGTCTCCTAAATGAGGTATGATTTACTTTCTTATATATGATTCTGAAGGTTGTTATGAAATGAAAGGAAGACCAAAGTATTTTACTTAGTCGTATAAAGGTTATGGGATTGAAATAAATAATACACAACACAACATGTCAGTCCAAAACCATACAATAGGTTCAGTAATATAATTTTACAAATCAACCAAAAACAATGTTTTTGGACTAGAGGGAGAAAATAATATTTTAACTTTATGGGCCTAATCATGATTATTTCTAGGTGTATTTTATGAAATTAAACTCCAAAAATGACAATAGAGAGGTGTGCAAATATAAACAAGTACATGAAGTGCTATTAATATGTGATAATTGTTGATGTGTGAAAATGACACAGTCAAAAAGAGAAATTATACGATCTTATGTCCTTCTCATTTCATAACAACCGAGAACATGATTCAAGGCATGAGTTATAGGGTATTGGTTAATTATACCACTATTGAGGGTGTTTTTGGATTTTTATTCCTTTTAGTGTCACTCCTATATTTCTTTCACCGATTTAGCTTTAAATATGTCCTAAACTAATTTAATCTAAGGGATCAATTCAAAGAAACAAAATGGAAAAGGAAAGGCAAGGAGAATACTATGGTTATCGCCAAAAACCATCATCCTCTAATTTTTTCATGAATAGATGGTGAGAAAATAGTGATTTTGGTGAGCAATAAGTTCCTACACTCCAAAGATGATAAACCTAGTCTCCCATGGATTTCGTGGATAAAAATGGCTAAGTCCATTTATGATTATTTATCCAAATTTTTAAGGGGTGTGAATTTGGGATAATAGTTGGTGACCTCTAGGGGACATCTATTTCTGTTAGATGATGAAGACTAGTTTCCTTGAAGCATCCATTGGGCATAGAGTCAAGCCTAACCATGAAGAAATTGATCTTTTCCTTTGAAATTTGTCTCACAAATCCACATGAACATAAAACTGAAATGGAACTTCCTAAAGTTGATCTGTGGAGCTCTGAATAAAACTTATAAACTTCTCCAACTATCTAATTCCACCATGAACTATATTGTGTAACAATAGCAAAATCGCACAAAAACTATATACAAACATTAAAATCATACATGCTCCAAGGGGAAACATGCAAAGTGTGCACAAACACTTTTTTTACTAAAAAACTACACTAACCTACTCTAACTAGACAGAAAAGAAGTTAAAAAAAACCGACAATAGGTTGTGAGAAATAACATCCTTTCCTCACAAAGTGCAGCCATGTGATATGTTTTGAAACAAAATCACATGGTGGGAATTAAATCATGTATTGCACTCCCTATTTCTTTAAAATATCAGCTAAAAATAGAACATATACCTCCTCAATTTTCTTTGTGTTTGTTCATAGGTTCTGAAGCTGACCTTTGGCACTTTAATGATCATCCTCATGCTCGAAATGAGCATAACGGTGGAAACTTTGTTCTTGGATATATAATAGCTAGATATCTAATTGGAAAAGGGATGATCCTTTTAATTTTCCCATCTTCTTTTAATTCAACTCCAAGAAAGGAGATGGCGAGACAAATTCTCTTCCTCATTGAGGAGTTTTGAAAGATGATGGTAACTCTATTATGCTTCCTCAAATATCTCAGTCTCTTCCCGATGGATGATTATATAATGGTGTCATCATCTTCTTTCCCCTTTTCCTCATCCATCATGAAGTTTGAAAGATCAAACTCATCCTTCTACTCCTCATGAGGACTGATTGAGAACTAGGTTCTTCTTTGATGTCCTCCTCCATGGAAGGTTCATTAATAAAATCAGGTTTAAGAAAGGATGAAGGAATGGAAAGATATAAATATTTATCATCAAAATAAAATAAGAAGATTCCTATTAACTCTTATTCATCCAAGTCTTCAGAAACTAATCCATCCTCCTTCATAGTTGTTTCTTGTGAAGACAAACTAGCAAACTCTAAAATTATGGTTCCAACATACACACTACATTAAGAATGGAGATATTGTTGTTCATATTCATTTTTTGATTTGAACACACATCTTCCTCCTTATGCTCTATGACCCCAACCTCTATTGAAGGTGTAACCAGCTTTGGCATTTTATTGGATTCAATTTTGAACCCTAATCGTTCAAGTTCTACAAGAGATGTTCTCTATTGGGTTCTTCATGAGGATACCCTCCCTAAATTTTTTTCTAATTAGTTTCTTCCCAAAATGGATTTTGGGTATGTGAGATGAGGGGTGGGATGGATCTCAACTTGATTTTTCAATGTTTTTACAAATGGGGGAGGTGTAATTTCTTCTTATGGAGGAGGGGGAATGGAAGGAGAAACCTTGAGAAAAGACCTTGGGCTGAATTTTGATAAGGGATGGGCATGGATACGATAGGAATATAAGTGGGAACATCCCATTGACATGATTCCTCAACCTTATGCTCATTATCCTCTAATTCTTGCAAAGATGCAAAACAATCAACCATTTCAATGAAATATTCACTCATTACCTCAAGATTCTATCGTGGGCTAATCCAACTATGTATAGGACCTCCCTATTGGCATAGCTTCCTAAAATTAGGTTGTTTAGCCTGTTATATTTTTAGTTGATCCTTATGGGCCTACAAGATCTGCTCCATCTTTTAAACTCACCCCTTAAAAATCATTTTCGGGTGTAGGGTAGCCTCCAAAGTCTACATATTCATAATAACATGCATAGTCAATCTAATTTTGTCCATAAAATAATCTAGAGGTGTGTTATAATGGTTTGAAGAAGTATTTTGGAAGGATGGAGGTCGATTCGAATGGCACTCCTACGAAAGTGAGAAGAATGAGGAAAAAAGTCATGACTACATAACTTCATCAAAAATAGAAATGAAATGAGAAAGGAAAGGAAATGGTCTATTAGATCAGAAAATAGGTTGTTTGGATAATTGGAATCCCCAGATGTGATTTTAAGGTGCCTCCAAAGGCTGAATATTCATCAAGAACACATAAAAACTTAGTTAATAGAATGTCACAATTATCTCGGCCTCCCATATATATAGCCCCCAAATAGAGAGATAGTGCTTCTAACCTATCCCACTAGGTGTGCCAACTATTATCGTCAAAAGGCAGCCCCCTATGATTTGTCATTAATGGATGATGAGAAATCAGTTCTTTTGGGTAACACGGGACCGTATCTCAAGTTTTGGGACTTGCTACTTGAGACATAATTCCAGAGGTCAGTTCCTCTATCTAAATATAATGTTAAAACCAATCCTAAGGAAGTAAATGTAGCTAAATAAGCCTAATCTATACATTCAAAGGAACCAAGGTTAGAAGGATAAAGAGTAAGAAAGATGCATAAAAGGGAAATAATAAGCTAACAAGTGGTGATAGCACTAGTTAAGGGGTGTGATAGCTCTCTACAAGGGGAAGGAAAGGGAGAAAACCTAGGAGGAGAGGGTAGAAAAATGTTCCATAGACTAGAACTGTGAGGATTAACCTTTCCCATGCATTGACAACATAGAAAAATGGATCCTACAAGTAAGGAATACACACAATATGCCAAAAAGAAAACAGAGAGGTAAAACACAATAAATATGAGAGAAGGGCAGATACACATGCCACAAAACCCTATTTTATTTCTTGAAGATATGCACAAACCATTTATATTCATGATAGAAGGAAAAAAAAATTGTAGAGATCAGATTAGAGGTCTAAGACTCATGGCAAGTCGAGACACATAATTTTGGCATGATGTCATTATAACAAAGAGGATCTTCTATTTTACAATGTGCAAGCTCCGGATTTATAGAGAAAATGAGAAGGAGAAAGAGAAGGAGGGAGAGGCTCCAAAATGATGGATTCAACCACCAAGGATCAAACATCATTTAGGTTTGCAAGAAGGTATGGGCACTTGACATGGCTTATATCACATGCCGTTAGATTCCGCAAGTCACAGAGAATTATACCCATACCTCTATTAATTATGTCCCGGTGGAGTGGTTAGCATTTGAAATTCAAAATAGGTATGGGTTTTTAAACTCCCATGATTTTTTCTCAGCCATGGATTTACATGTTTTATGGCTTCAACTACGGCTCTACAAAATTCCAAAATCTACCTTTCAATGTCATCGTCATGTCATGTGGACCTAACCTTCTTCTTACATGCACAACATTTTTATATGGTCGTGTTCCATTACTATGTGGCTTCTAGTGAAACTATGCAACACTAAAATTGGGAAACCCGTAGAACACTAGGATAGGGTTTTGTGGCTTACAACCTTAGTCACAATTCACTTCTAATCCATTTCTATGTACTTCCTTGTGGCACTACCTCTTGACATCGTGAATTCTACTTAATGAGACTTCACCCCTAATTTTGTGAAATTGAAAAAATCTGTAGGTTATTATGTATTACGGGTCCATGTGGTTTTGTGATTCTAAGCGTGAAGCACTAGGCTTCTCATTTCTTTGCTTTATATATTTTTTCCATTGGCTAATTTTCAAAGTTTTCATGGTCTTGAAACCCGTGGTGCTCTAACTTACCTTCTACCCACAAGATACTAAGTTGGGGCCGCAAGGTCTATCCACATTAAAAATTTTCCCATGTCCCTAATTGATGCTCCTTCATTTCCTGTGTCGGGATAACTCGCAAAACACTAAGTTCCCGCACTCCACCGATGAAAATCTAGTCTCCCATGATTTATTAGAGAAAATTTGATAATTCTAATTCTAATGAGTTATCCAATTTTTAGGGGTGTGAATTTGGGATAACAACTACTATAAATAACGTGTTTTAAATATTTGATGCCTAATTGTCGGAAATAACATGTTTTCCTTGTTAACTAGGAGTAACAAATACAGTTTGGACTCAAATTTGAATGTTAATGATGTAGTATTTCAAAGGAGATTTAAAATTTATCCACATTGGAAGTTAGATTTACCATTAAATTTTTAAATTTCATATTTATTTGATTAATCCAATATATAGTATGTTATGGTGATTTTATTCTAAACTTGCACATCACTATTTAAAATATCACCTATGAAGCAATGAAAAATACATCAAACATCAAGAATTCTTAACACACATAATTTGCAACAAAAGAGGAACATGAAACTATGAAAATATCAAATTACATGAGTTAATGTTCAAACTAGCTTTCATATATTAATCACAAAATCATTATCTCTTTTTACATTAGAAGTGGTCTATTTATACAATTTTAAGCCATCCTTTGCACGCTCAATCTAAATGGTATTTTCAAAAACTTAGGAATATTTCCAATAACCTAGTTGTTCAAAAATATACTAACGTACTTGTGTTGGGATAATTACAATGGTAAAGGTTAATATGACAAAATACAAAATTATCCGAGGATTCATTACAATTCTTTCTTAATCAAGGGACCCTTTTGACCTGGGTCCACCTTGTAAGGATCCTCTTGATTTGGTTGAGATTATATGGGGTATTAATGTGATGGATATGTTGTAGCTCATCCTTTCTTGGTGGAAATGATGGCTTCCTTGCAAATTTTGTAGTCTCTATCCATGTTTACCAAGTCCATAATTGTCTTCCTAAAGAGTACAAGAGATTTATCCAATAAGTCCTTTTGTGTGGATTTTTCCTTTCTTATGATTTATTTCAAGGTCTCAATTTTTTTACCTTCTATTTAGTTTGATAAATAATTTCAATTACCTGCAAGAGAATATACCTCATTTTCTTCTGTTATGTTTCTCTATAATCTAGCCAAAAATTGATTAAGTAGCCCGACAAACTCATCGGTGGATATTAATTCTTGGTTCTCCTTGAGGACTCCTGTAATGGATGCCTCTGAGAATAGTTGAGTCCCTCTTGAAATTACATCATCTTGTTGAGATGTAAGCTTACACATTTTATCACTCCACTCCTTTATTCTATCTTTTGTGTAATTGGCATATGTCTAGGATATGCTAATACCATCCAGTGGTCACAATTGCAAGGTCTTTGCAAATCCCTTCTTCTATGGCTTGAGCCATGATTCTCAACATTTTTCATAACACCCATCTTCTTCATGATAATGTTTTCTTCTTTGATTAAGCTTGTTATTTATTATTTTCCTCAATACTCTCTTTAATTTAATCATCTAAGCTTATTAAATATTCTTTAACATCTAAGGCAATGTTTTCAAAAATAATGGCCTTAGCTTGAGTTTCAAGCTCTTTGTTTCTATCGATACTCCCCTTACCAACCGAGCTTCTTGTTCGCTAAGGATTTTATATAAAAAAGTAGGTCTTCCTCATATTGAGCTACCTGGGATCCTTTAGCTTTCTTTTTCTTTGTAAGAGAGAAGAGGTCCTTTGATGTCTCATGCCAAATGATGGCCTGTTGTGTGGACATTCTCTTTCTGGTCACCCTCTTCAAGGTCCCAATTCTAGGATTGAATTCAATATTTATTAAGGGCTCATCTTGGTCTACCCAATCTGGTTTCTCCCTATGAGTAATCATATCTTATTCAACCCATCCCCGACAAGGTTTATGAGGAGTGGGGCTTGCAGGGGTAGCCTAAAGTGGTTATTATTTTCATGTTCTTATTAAAGTTTTTATATGTATAGGATCTTCCTCATCATCTAAATAAGTTAGGTCATATGAAACCAAACTAGGTCCTTTAGTTGGCTTTGATATGACCTCTTGTACCTCTTGTGTTGTTTCTACCCATGAAAATCCAAGAGGAGTTTGAGAATTTTGGGTTTGGGATTTCCTTGGAGGTTCTAAAAGATCAAATGATTTCCATTTTGTGAGTTCCCTCCTTATTATTCCTCTTGGAGGAGGAACTTCCCCTACTAAGTCCATGTATTGTCTGATAAGGTTATCATCTATCTAGGTAATCTAGACCCAGTCATTGGTACCATCCTCGTGAATATATAGTATGTTAATTTTCCCTTTAAGAGAGTCCAAGTGCTTGGCCACTCTTTTTATTGGGTCATATTTCCTTAAGGTATGATGGGGAAAGTATTCCAAAACTTCATGTAGGGAATGGTACATCTGTTGTATCTAATGTATCCGAGAATAATAATTTTACTATGAATGTTGATATTGAATTGAATGATAATATTGATATAGATGAATAAATTGATATGAATCCAATTGTTGAAGCTTTACACGATAATCTAAATGTTGAAGCTTTACTTGATAATCCAAATGTTGAAGCTTTACCTGAGAATCCAAATGTTAATCTTGAAATTTGTATGGAAACACTAAATGAAGAAAGTAACCCTCTTAATGAATCTTCACATCTTATAAAATATCCTTCCATTTTGTGAAGAAAACCAATTCAATTAATTTAAATTTATGAAAATATTATAAAACCAATGCCTAATAAAATGTCTAATGTAAATGCGAGAAGAAAAGATAGGGAATTTGGGATAATTACTTTGCGAATTTAAATGACACACAAAGATGTCAATTATTTGTTACATTGATGAAATTAATTAATATGATACCTACAATGAATACCCTAGGGTTAAGAACATCTAATGTTGTTGATCAAAATGTGTCAATTATTGAAAATATACATAAAGCATACCAAATTGTAGGTGCCAACAGACGCACCAAAGATAGTAATGTTACATAGTGTGCACTTACTAATTTTATAGTAAGTGATAAAATAGTTAATAAATGCTTGATTAGAAAAACAAGTAGTGCTTTGAAGCTAAACAGAAAAACACTAATGAAAGTAATAGAGAGACACAAAAGTCTTGAGTCAGTCAATAACACTGACTATTTGCCTTCTCTAGCAAACTCCCATGGAAAGGAAAGAATACATCGATATTCTAAAAGAATTAATTGTAAAATTTTGGAATGAGAACACAAGGGTGTCACTGAATAGAAGAGATATAGTAAAAAGAAGAATAGGTTCTCATAATCATGAATCATGTGAAAAAAATTCTTAGATATGACTCAAACATGATTTTCTCTAAGTTTAAGAATGAAAATCCACAAATTAACATTAGCTAAAGATTCTTTGAAATAAACAAACCCTTTTATATGAAAATCAATCACTCACGTACCACTTGTTGTTGCTTAGCATCATATTGAATTTTCAATGCATTATATAATTTTTGTCAAATACATCATGTTTACATAGTGACATCATGTTGTAGGAGTGTGGATAAAATTTCCAACCAAAATATTCGAGGGAATTTATTCCGACAATATTTTACGAAAAATCAACTAGATAATTTTTTTATAACAAAGCATGTTTGGATGGAACGTGAAACATATGTGGTGGATTTCCAAATATGAAAAAATTGTATCCATGAGGAGGTACATTGATTCAATAGGAAAAGAATTGGTTGGTTTCGAGAAAATATAAATCGGTGGTATATCAATTAAAAGATGGAAAATAATCTAAGAGGTGTGATCTTGTTATAGAACAACTACCGTATGAGAATATTTGTTCAAATTCGTAGAGAGGAAATTGTTTATGCGTATGTAAGGCACACACCTAGAGCTCGATGGTTGGATGAAAATTCAAGTTAAGCAAGGATACATTCCCACTTGACACTATTATTTCAGTAGTTGACTTTGCAAAGAATTACACATTCCAGCCACAAATGGAGGTTCAGTCTCAATACTATAACTCAGTGCAAGTTGTTATTTTCATGCATATAGCATTCATGCACTCTCTAGAAAGCACTGAGCAAGATCAAAAAATATTAAGAGAGTATAATTTATTCATCAATGATGATCGAACACATTCTAAGAAATATGTGCAAGGTGTTTCAAGGTGTTTTATGTGAACTTGAATGAGAGGAACATTTTATTCAATCAACATTACATTTGATCAAACAATCGTACATAAAAATTTAAGAATGCACGGATGTTTTATTAGCTAATGAGGATGCAGAAAGAAACATGTGTACAACATATTTGGAGTTTTACTGAGGTAAGACATGGGAAAGGAGAGCATGATGGTGCAGGATCATGTGTGAAAAGAGAACTTGTAAGAGAAGAGTTAAAGTTCAAGGATGGTGCTAAATTTATAGATGCAAGAAGCATTATTGATTGGTGTGTCAAGAACATGGGATCTCAAGACAGTTCAATGGTTTGTAGATATTTCTAGTTGATAGAGGAACATCATTTGGCAAGCTATGAAGATTGTATGATAGTTGCAAGATCAAGTGATATGCACTCGTTCCATAGTTCAGATGCAAATTCTTGGACTATTTATACTAGGTGCATGACATGTTTTTGTATATCATGTATTGATTTTGTGTGGAATGAATGTGAGTCACAACAGTGGGTGGACGAATGGATTTGTAGACCTCTAATTCCACTCGATAATGTATATGAAGTTCCATGAGCATTACAACTTGTAATGTCTTCAGATCATATGACAACATCATCTGACTTTGACCAAGTCTTTGATTTAGTTCAACAAGGTTCATACATGTATATGTCATGTTTTAGATTTATAAATTATTAAATGATCAAATCTTAATGTATTTTAAATTTGACTTGAGTTTTACTTTGTGATGTAGGGCACATTTTTGTAGTTATTGTGACAAAATTTAACAAAGAGGGAACAAACTACTTCTTGTCTCGTTGTGTAGAGGGAAAAAAATTGACCTCCACGATCACCGACGGTGAAGGCCTTGAATATACCATTAGGTCAATGGTAGTCACTAGAACTTGGCTTTGATGATATCCTATAAAAATTTCAAACACTGTTTTTTAAGACTATGAAGAACATTATAGTTCACTATTCACATTTGGTTCTTGCAAAAAATATTAAATTGATCAAATATCGAGGTAGGCCATTAAACAAGAATCTTTGGAAGGTTCGTGAATCAGATCATGAAGCAATTCTTGCTACTGTCAAGAGTAGAGTTGATCAATGCAGTTCATTGGATTGAATTTACAAAGGTATGTTCTTCATGAATTTAATTTGAATATTTACTTTAATGATTTTTTAATTTTTTAGGATTTAAAATTTTATTTAATTTCTTACTAACATGTTTATGTAGGTTATTGGTGCAAAAAAATCTTCCACCTTCACATGGTTGGCACTGTCAATAGAGAATTTATTATTCTCGAAGCCAAGTGAAGCTAAGAGAAATTAAATATTAGAAAGGAACAACAAAAGAAAATTTCACCACTATATTGTAAAAATATCTTAGAAATTCTCATTTCACCACCTATATTGTATGAACCATCTATGTTATTCACATGATTGGCAATGGGCAACCTTAAACTGACTCAAACTTAACTATTCGTGTTTTTGCATATAATAAGAAAGGGGAGGAATGAATTGAGATGGAGAAAATCAAGATGGTATTTTGTAGAGGGTACCAATGTGGAGGTGTAGGATCTAATGAGACCTCTCCGGGTGTCGGGGAATCGAAAAATCACCTGGTGAAGTTATATTCTTTTTGGACTCGAGGCTCTTAAGGAACTACGTCGGGATGAAGTAGCCCGGATGCACCAGGAGTGTAGGGAACCAAAATTACATCTCCCTAGCATTTACCATGCCATCTTAACACGTGTGCACATTCGGTTTGGTCCCATAAGCTTCAGTTTGAAAAATATTACATTAAACAACTTTACATAAACTAAAACTACAAGTATTTTATGTGTTTGCAAACAATAGGACATCAATGGGAATGAATTGATATGGAGAAAATAAAGATGTTATTTTGTAGAGGGTCCCAATGTTGGAGGTGTAGGATCGATGGGGCCTTTCTAGGTGCCATGGAGACTCGATATATCACTGTCGAAGTTATAACATTTTTGGTCTCAGGGCTCTTAAGAATCTAAGCCCGAACGAGGTAAATAAAGCAAAAACACCATATCACACCGAAAAAATTCTCCACTAGCATTCACCTAGCTATTTGGATGTGTTTTCATAGTTGATTCGGTGCCATGAGCTACTGTTTGCAAAATATAGCCTTTGACAACCTTACACTAATTCAAACTGCGTAGTATTTCACGTGTTTGCAAACAATAGGACAACGAGAGAACCGAACCAAGATGGAAAAAAAAGATATATTATTTTGTAGAGGGTACCAACGTAGAGGTGTAGGATCGACGAGACCTAAGTGCAACGAAGTCTAATAAATCACCCATTGAAGTTATAGCATTTTTTTTTGTCTCGAGGGCTCTTAATGGACTTCACCGGATGAGGTATCCCGGAAACAATGGAGCCATCCCACACCAAAAAAAATCCTCCACTAGAATTCGCATATCCATCCAAACATGTGACACAGTCATTTCAATGCCACGAGCCACCATTTGTAAAATATATCCTTTGGCAGCCTTACATTAACTCAAAATGTAGCATTCCACTCATTTACAAACAATAGGATAGTGAGAGAACCCAATAAAGATGGAAAACCCTAAGATAGGATTTAGTAGAGGGTCCCTACATGGAGGTTTAGGATCTGACGAGATGTCTCTAGGTGCCACGAGTCCAAGAAATCACCCGTCGAGGTTATATCATTTTTGGTCTCGGTGGCTCTAACGGACAAAGCACCTAGACGAGGTAGCCTGAAGTAATGACATCATCTCACACTAAAAAGAAGACCCCACTAGTGTTCATCTATCCATCTGGATATGTTGGCGCGATCGATTCGGTCCCATGAGCTACCATTTTCAAAATATAGCCTTTTGACCTTACACTTTCTCAAAATGCAATATTTCACATGTTTATAAACAATACGACAATGAGAGCATCGAATCGAGATGGAAAAAACCGAGATACTCTTGATATCCATTTGAACCCCTAGGTGAAATTAAACAGATTAATCTTGTGTTAGAGACTTCCTAGCCATGCAAAGCTCACGAGGCTAACTCGGTATGCAAGGTAGAGTAAGAATCTTTAAGAGAATCGAAAAACTTCAAAGTTCAAGTAATGGGCAAGTGGAACCACTTGCAAAGAAGTGGCAAGAACCGATATGAAAATTGAAAATGTTTCAAGAAATGCCTCGTGATCCCCACCGAGATTATACTTATGCATGGTAGACGAGTTTTGCCTTTTGAAATCTAGTTGATATACATTAAAGGCCAAGCTATATTGGAAGTTGATTTGATTTCACATATTGAGGAACTGAATCGCTAATTTAAATGATGGGAAAGGAAATATATTGAAATCTTAGTTGAGTTGTAAAATTGTGCATCGAGATATACATTTAAAAGTCGAGCTACTCAAGTGAGGAATGAGTTAGGAATTGTTATGACGGTCAAGATCAAAATGGACCGTGTGACTATCCATCCCATCAAGCTAACTAAAAATCATCAATAACAAAACAACAGGATGAAGAGGATCATATTATCCGCTATACGTGGTCGAGTTGGGTGTTGTTTTTATGAGGAGGAAAGCGTTCAATCCAGCCCATCGATTTCATGCAGAAAATCATACCAAATCATTAAAGAAGCGATTTGTTGATAATATTATCCGAGTTGTATGACATGTTGAGCCAAAGCATATCATCGAGGGATTGAGCCCGAGCTTATCAAATCCATCACAAAAGGATGAGCTCATCTCATTGGTGGCCGAGTTGCAAGCTACTTTAGGACCAAACAAGGTTTCCATTGCTTTAGTATCTAACTCCACGAGTTGTTTGAAACCCCACCTGTGCCATATTTGGATGCCGAGTTACCTTGGGAGGCCACAACCAGCTACATCGATTATGTAGGTTGGCAATCTATCATAGTAACCAGGCTGTTCATCAATGTAGCCAAGCTAAGACAAAGTATGGAGCTATTTTTTAAAGACTGGACGAGCTACTCGATATACCTAACTCACCGAGCTCATCGAGCCAAAGACAAAGTTGAGCTCATTACAATCACATGCATAATCCAATCATGGCAACAACCATATCATGGTGATAGCATGCCATAGTTGTTTGATCAAGTGTAGTGATATATTTACAGAGTCAACAAATTTATAACCGGATTGAGCCATGCCATGAGAGCATTCCAAGCTACTTTTTCCAAGGCCGAGTCATTGTGTAGAGTGACATGTTTAATGCAAACAATGGGGATCATTTGTGTAGAATGGCCAACAATCCAAAGAATAAGAATTGATTGGCGAGCTTAGTCGAACCAAAGGCTAATAGCAAGGGGGTGTGACCCAATACATGAGATTATTCCGAGCCAATTCTCAACAGGATTGGGAATTTAGACAAATCATGACAGGTTGAGACCGAGCTCGGGATGTGTACAGTGCCATTTCGATTGATGTGGCATTCGAGGCCCTAGTGGCCTAGGCCAAGATGGAAGCAGTGGTGTAATAATGGTCCGAATTCACCATGGCAAGGAGTGTGATGCGGGTGTCTTGGGTTTCAATGGCTTGAGCTACACGGGACATTTGGGATTTCTAATCCTAACTTTGCCGACAAAGAGGGGGTGGGCGAGTTGGCATTCAATGGTGAATCGGGTAAATGGAGAGTTCCGGGGAACCATCTTCGGGTATGAAGGGGAGTTGGAAGCCAATTTGGGTGGAGTGGAGTTTGACGGCTCAAGTGGCTCGGGCTACGGTGTAAAGGATTTACCGTGGGATGATCCAATCCCGTAATTCATCCAAAGGATCTCGCCAACATGTGTGACAAGTTGGTCATGAACCCAAGTCGGGGGACGTGTAAATTGAAGCACAAGATGGTTGAGTCACAGGAAGATGACCCAAAATTTTGGGTAAGTAAGAGGTTTATATAAGGTGACCTCGACACAATATTAAAACAAGTAGCTCGATCCAAAGGATATTTTGGTGGATGAGTGGGAATTATTATAATGGGTCATCAATACACTAGGGAGCTCACGTAGCATTGGAGCACATGGAAGTATGGATATCTTGTCATGAAAATAAAATCCTAAGTAAAATAAAATAGGGGACTCACCGTAATATAGAAATGAGCCACGTTGAAAAAGGGATATCATGAGGAGAAGAGCTAGCTCACCGATGAAATGGCAATGTTAATTACCAAACAAAGAAACCTCCCAAGTAAGGTGATGTTAAAATAGATGGGCCCCACCATTTTAGAATAAAAATAATTTCAAATGATGATGTGAGACATTAGAAAGGGGAGAAAATATTTAAATGATATTTCCAACCAAAAATATCAATTGTTTGTCCCAGTAAATAATGAAGAAGAGCTGTGCAACTCAATACCACGACACTTAGAAGCTCATATCTTGAGTAATTCTCAACAAAATCATGCAAATGAATACTTGTTGGAATCGTGGCTCTAAGCCTAATGAAAAAATGAGAAATCTAGGAATTGATGCAAATTCAAGGGATATTTTTAAATAAAATAGGCCAATTTCAAAATATTGATTTTATTAGTGGTTAAAGGAGCATTCAATGAGCATGGGAAAACATTCTTCACTGCTACAAGTTATGAGACACCTTGGGATTTCTTCTGCAGGTCCAAAATCACCAACCACACTCATTTTTCATAAATTGTAATTGGTGGGAAAGTGGATTTTGAGAATTGCATCTCTCTCTCTCTCTTTCAGAATTTTATAAATTGAAGTATTGGGTTCATTGTAAAAGGAGGATAGTTTGAGTAGCAAAACTTTATCATTTTGGTTTTGTGAAACCATTGTGCTACACTGTGCCTTTGCAGTGGACTCCTTGCATGGTGATCTAGGCCTTTATTTTGTAATATCTTGAACTATGCATATCAATGAAGCAATAGATGCAAGTTTGTGGATGTATCTTCCCTTGCTATGTTATTTACATTCTCCTTGCCTCTTAATTTTGTTTTAGATATATTATGTCTATTTTATTCTCTTGTAGGGATTCATTATCATTGTGTGTGTATGAAAAATTGTTGTAAATGTTGTTGTTAGACTATGGAGAACTATTATCACCCTCTCTAATCTATATTTTGCTTCCATTTTCACACATTGGGGATCGTTCTCATACCCTTATTTTGGTGCATCACCTATGTAGTGTAGTTTTCCTTTATTTTCATGTTATTTCTCTCTCCCTGGTCCCTTGGAAATTATAGGATAGAGATAGTTAGTAGCTTCATCTCAGTAGATTTAGTTTGCACTAGGATTAGGAAGAAGAGCCAACTTTCTCTAGAGGTCTATCTCAAGTAACAAGTCTCAAAACTTGGAGATAGTACCCATGTTACCTAGTCACATTGTGAGCTCAAGCACACACATTTGTGAAAATCGAGAGGGTGTTTTGATTTAGTGATAATAGTTTTGGCATGCCCGGTGGGATGGGAAATAAGTTTTCATTTTAATTACAACAAGATTGGTGTGCACTTGTTGTAAGTTTTAATCTTATAAGAATATTTGAAATTTCACAACTGACAACTCCAAAAAAGAATAATCCATTGGTTTTAGTATCCCCATCCTATCAGATTTATGAGAAGAATTCAAACAAGGTCAAGAACTAGAGAGGTAGGAAATTTTGAATACTTGTAGTTATCTCCAAGAAAAGGAAGAAGGGGAAGAAGAGTTCAAAGGTCTCCATCTCCACCAAATAGAACCTTATCAACACCTCCACCTGGTAGGCCTTTCATTCAATTAACTAGAGTTCTTAGACCAATTATAATGGCACATATGCGATAAGTAACCACCACAAGGTCAACCAAATCCTTATTTTAATTTCACTGGCAGCATCCCACTTGCTCTCAATGCACAAAATACAATTCTAGTTGTATCATTAAAGAACATACCATATTTCACTGGGGAGAACCATACAACTCCAATCAACCACATCCAAGACATCACAAATGTCTGTGTGATTCTTAAGATAACCGAGATGGATGTTGTTGTTAAGTTTTTGGCATCCTCCTTTAGGGGTAAATATCTACAATGGTTTAGGAGTCTAACAGTAGGGTCTATCTAAAATTGGGATGATCTATGCATAGCTCTTCACAATCAATTTGGAGAGAAGGTAGATAATTTGTCTTTGTTGGAACAACTAACCACAATCAAGAGAGCACCAAATGAGTAGATGGCTGATTTCAACTTCAGGTTTTAAAGGACATGAGATAGAATTCCGCTTGATATGAGGCCAAAACTAAAGGTTATTTCCTTTAATTTTTGAAATCTCTAAATTCAGATATTGTAATGATGGTACAATCCATAGGAGGTACAACTTTACCTGCAACCTATAGTATTTCCATTAGAGATGAAAATTATTTGATTCAAGCTGGTAAACTTGCACCTAGGCCACCCATGCCTCTGTACCTAGAATTAGGAAGTCCAAGCACTATTCAAGCACCTACATTAGCTCTCATTCTTGTCCCAAAAAATTAGAGATCCACTGAAGCTTCTACCTCATCTTCTAGTACCTCAAATGAGCTCTAAGAAGTCATGAAGTAGTTTCAAAACTTAAGAAATGAATTGGTGACACTTAATAGGTAGCAAGATCAAATTTTTAGACCATACCAACCTCAATCAAAACCTAATAGACCAATAATCCAAATTAGAACCAAATGAAACATATCAAGCCAATAATCCCCACTCAAGCTACAAATTAGAACCAAATGAAACCTTCTCGCTAATAGTTCATTTCAACCTTACAATACTAATGTCGCATCCACATCTAGATTTATGGTTCCACTGCAAGATAATATGGACTCAAGAGTATTACTTGGTGCTTCCCATGCAAAAACCTCATAACCATTCAATTTGTTTCAATGGTGACCTAAATCAAGATCTTATGGTGACAACAATAGGTGTGGAACAAGAGACAAGCTAGGAAGAAAACCAGAGCAGGAAGCTACCCAAGAGGCATCCCTAAATGAGACCACACTTGTCAATTGGAAAGTTGAGGATTTTTCATGGAATAAATCAAGCCCCTTCTTAAGGTGTAGTAGCCAATACATGTTCCAATAAGAGGAATATTGAGAGGGATATTCATCCAACCCAAATGATTCATAGCCCTCTCTGTCACTCAAAGAAGGAGTTGGCAATCAAAGTACAGCTCCAAATGTTCAAAATCAGCCCAAGCCACCTTTTAAACTAGCTCAAGTACCAGTTATAACAACCCACCATACAAGAGAAAGGTGTACAAGGAAAAGGACTACAAAAGGATAATGTTTCTCCATTCAACATCATCGAGAAAATGAATAAAATGAACATAAATATCTCGATGTGGGATTCATTAGCTATCCCATGATAAAGAGATCTATTGTAAGATACCATGGAAAATTGGTCCACATCAAATCAGCCATCCAAAGATAATGAGAATTTCTTGACTAATACAATTCGAAAGGAGAAAATCAAGGAGTCCAACAAGGTAAAAATATGAAACCCCCACCATTTTATATCTCATTGATCATCGGGGATAAGTTGGTGCATAACTGCATGATTGATTCCAGATAAAGTAGCTCACCATCAGTCATGCTGAAACAAATATCCGATCGGTTGGGTCTTCAATACAAAGTCATTTCTAAGGGTGTAGTGCAATTGGATGGGACAACAGTAACAACAATTGGAGTAATCAAAGGATTGAACCTCACATTGCACTCATGTCCCAATGTGACCATCTTGCAAGATGTATCAGTCATAGACTTACCACCACTCTTTGCATTATGTTTGTTAAGAGACTTCACCACTAAAATTAGAGGTTATTTTTTGCTGATTGGTCACACATGTTATTCAAAACAAGGTATGGAGCTAAGGCTACAATCAGGTCCGAACCAATTGCAAATTTCCACATTGAGCCTCATACACCAAATCCAATCAATGCAAATTGTTCAACATTTGATCAAGAAGATTTCCCAAGCACTTATGAAGTAGATACCAAAGTCAGAAGAATTTTAGACTTAACTCTTGAGTAATGGGAAAACAAGAGGCATTCATTCTACCCTTACAAGGAAATGGAGGAAGCTGAATTAGGAATTTATTGCTTTCATGAAGAAATTTCATCACATCCTAGTATCACCAAGCTGGATCACAAAGAGGATAATGAGGTATGAAAGTTATTATTTGATGGCTCAAGGCATAGACAAGGTGTCGAAGGAGGATCCATGCTTATTTCACCACAAGGTACAAAATAACTCACTTTTCTATTTTTACAAACAACACAACCGAGTATGAAGCCTTGATTCATGGATTGGATTGGGCAAGAAAGAGAGGTATAAAGAACTTACAAGTTTTTGGTGATAGTGAGTTGATTGTGCATCAAGTAAAATGATAAAATGTGGATAAGAATGATCTTATAAGGAACTATAAGAATTGGGTATGGGATATCATTGAATATTTTGAAGATTTTAACATCAATTCCATCCCAAGAAAGAAGAATGAAGAAACACAAATAGAATTATGATAATTGGGGCAATGTTTTGACGTTGTGGAAAGTATCAAAAGTGAGAAAACTCAGCCCCACATCAAGGTTGTGGTAATACCGGTTGTCCTAGATAACAATGCAAGTTGGCAAGTCTTCGAGAATGATCAAAAATTGTCAATTTTCTATAAGAAGAAGGTGAGTTCTCTGCTAGAAACCAAGACAAGTTGGAGCAGCAATATGGTGACAAAGTGGTACAGTGAGAACTAACAAATTACCAAAAGGCCTTGTGTGATTTGGAATCAATCTTCAACCCAAATGATCAATTCCAGAAAGATAAGGAAAATATTCAAGTAAAGGGTGAAGATTTAGAGACTATCTTAGTAGGTGAAGGAAATACATTGCAAATTGGCAAAGTAAGTACTCAACAAGAGAAATCTGAATTTGTTTAACTTTTTCAAGAATTCCTAGATATCTTTTCCTAGAATTATAAGGATTTAAGATGTTTCAATCCAAAGCTATAACAACACACCATTAAGCTGGATCCAAAATCTAAGCCCATCAGGAAAAAATAAAATACCATTGAATCTTCACATTGAACCTCTCATGAGGAAAGAACTAAACAAGTTGATTGAAGCTAACATCATATTTCTTATCAAGCATTCAAGCTGGGCTAAAACTTGGTGCCAATGAGAAAGAGAAACAGAGGTCATATTTTGTGTAGACTTCCATGATCTAAACAAGCTTCACTCAAAGATCATTATCCACTTCCTTCAATGGAACAGATCTTGTAAGTAGTAGCTAGTTCAGAAAGGATTTCATTTCTATACAGCTACTCAGAGTTACAATCTGATCATGGTGAAGAAGAAGATTAGTTCAAAACATCCTTCACCAAAAAATGGGGAACATATGCTTACAATAAGATGCTATTTGGATTGTCAACATCGAAGAAATATTTCAATGAGCTATGGATATGGTGTTCAAAGGACTAATCAACAAGATGGTGCTTGTATATCTAGATGATATCACCGTCTTCTCATAGAATGCAGTAGACCACCTCTTTCACATGTTTTTGCCCTCAAAATCCCCCTTTTTTAAGTCAAATTTGAAAATTTTGAGCTCACACCTTCTAGAAGTGTTCAAGTAAAGTTGGAAGTCGAAAAGATAGAGAAATTCATGCTTTGAAGTTGTTTAAACTCTCCAGTCTACGTGGTTTGATAAATTTTTTTCATTTCCCGTGTGGATGTGTGAAAATTCTATTCTAAACCTCCATTTGAATGAAATTTCCCATCTTTCTATGGCCATGGATTTTGAACCTTGTATTGTTTTCAATTTCTTGGTTCACGAAAGAATTTTTAAAATCAAAGGGCAAAATGGTGGAATTTTCTTCTTCTCTGCATTTTTCCACAGTTGTGAATGACGGTGGTTTCTTCCCCATCAAATTTTGGCTCCATTATCCATGGGTACGTGGACATATCTAATTTTAGGTGGGATGGAGGATAAATTTGTGTTTTTGAGCCTTTATGTAAAAAGGGCTAAAATTCATAAAGTGACCTGCAACCCCGATCATGCCAAGAGGGAAAAAGTCAAATCTTGAGCCCGCATCAAAAGATTCAAAGTAGGGAGGCAGATCGTCGGGGAGATTTGAGAATTTGAGCCTTGTTTTCATTAAAGGGGCTTAAAGTTAAAAAGTGACCCATAACCCTACCAAACATAAAGGAAAAATTCAAATACTAAGCCCACATCGAAGGTCAAAGTAGGAAGGCAGGCTGGCAAAACGATTTGTGTTTTTGAGCCTTTTTGTAAAAAGGGATAAAATTCATAAAGCGAGCCGTGATTCCTTCACCAATCAAGTGAGGCCACATGTCAAGACCTTATCAAAAGTGGGAGAGCAGGCCAAAATGTTCCAAAACGCCATTTCTCCAAAAGTCACAAAATGCAAAAGGCATCCTCCATGCCCACTCCAAGTAAATTTCTCCACATGGATGGCTCTGGTTTAAAGTTTCAAAGGCAAGATGAATGGTTCAAATTCAAAGTTACAAAACAAGTGTAATGGTTGCATTATGAAAAGTTTGGTTTTTTCCACCATTGGCGTTTCTTTGTGAATCAAGAATCTAAATAGACGCAAATGATTGAAAAGATTGTAAACCATTTCTTACTAACAAAGAAGAAGTTGTAACCATTTCTTGCAAGATATTTAATGGCTTCTTCACACCATTGTAAGGGTTGGAAATTGATCTTGTAAACTCATGAGTGCATTGTACTTAGAGAAAGCAAAGGAGATAGCCATTTTCTTCTACTTCCCTCCATTCTCCCTTACATTATGTATAACTTCTGTTTAAGCATCAATACAAGAAGAAGGATTTTGTATCCTTTTGATGAGGATATTTTAGAAACTTTGAGTTCACAATCTTATCTCGTCTTATTGCCATTTGTAGGGTTGTTTCTTCTCATAAATGCATGTGTTAAAGTTTCTAACTAATGTGTCCAAGAATTTGATTTTCTACCTGCAACATTAGTTCTCCTACCTCTTTTCTCACTCTCGTTCCCACCTTCATAGAAAATTTTCCCCTTGTAGATAACTACAAGTATTTTCTATAGGGTCAATGGAGTGCCCCTGTTGGATCCCCAGGTGAAAGGCCACCACAAAAATCCACACTTTCTCACGCATGAAAACATGGCATTGCCGCACCAATTAATTAGAGGGACTTAGGTTCCCATAGTGTTGGAAAGGAATTCACAATTTTTTCCACTTAAAAAATTCCCTCGTCAAAAGTTTTCGGTGCCCACCGTGGGGCATATTTTGCAGCATCTGCACTTGAATGTGACCTTAAGGTCAAAAAATTCAAAAATCAAAAAAAAAAGAGAAATTTTTTTGTAATTTGAATGGCTATATGAGCCACATGGACTAAAATCATGGATATTTCGGGAAACCCTCCAATTAAAAGACCCTAATCACTATTCCATGTCCAAGAAGATGTTGCTTAGATTTGAGGAAGTGATCTAGCATAATAGACAAAGTTCCAATCACTACTTCATTGCCACAATAATTATGGACCTTGAAGAAGAACGCACTACTGAATTAGAGAGGCAAAGACAAATTCCAGACTCGCAAAGAAGAGCATATATTTTCAAGTTGGCGATACAAGATTTTCCCGATAATGAGAGACAAGGAGGACAAACTGATCCCATTTTTTAGGAACTTCAAAGGAGATAAGAGCCACTCAGAATCTAGAGGCTTCCTTTTCAAGCAACCGGTCACGTTGGGAACCTGAGAGTTGCCAATCCTTTAGATGGTTAATTCCCATACATCAACAAGAATCTTGTAGAATTCACTGACATGAAGACCGAAGAAGAAATTGAGAGACTTCAAGCCAAGGCAAATGAAAGAGTAGCAACAAAATCACATCCTTAGCAAGGTTGGAAGCTAGAAATAGAAATAGAATGGGGGATTGTGATTATGAGTGTGAACATGGTCATGAGGCTCATAGGCCTAATGTACCATGGGGAGGAAACACGTCCACTGGATCTTGCTCAACCACTCCATGAGCTACCGAGAGGCTCAAGAAAAAACTTCCCAAAATTCAGAGGGGATGGTTCTCATCTCCCTAAAGAACATGTAGCAGCATTTATCACCACTTGTGGTGGTTGGGCATTGAGGATGAAGATGTGTTAGTTTGACTCTTTGTGGAGTCACTTCAAGAGAAATTTGTTGAATGGTTCTACATGTTACCACCGAGGTCCATCACCTATTGGGAGGATATAAGAAGTGCATTCGAACACAGGTTCAAGAGAATAGAAGATTTTAGGATCTTTTGGTCTATTTAGTACAAATGAAGAAAGAAACCTCTAAGTCAATGAGGGAATTTGTTGCAAGATATAACAGAGTGATAAGAAGAATTCCTAAAGATGTGGTTCCTTCTAAAAATAATTTGAAGAGATTCTTCATTAGCGCCTTTCCATCATAAGTAGGTTTCTTCCTTAGAAGAACCCAACTAGGAACATTGAGGGAAGCTCAAGACCATGCAATAGAAACTGATGATGATCTAATCTTATCTAGAAAGGTGAAAGGCCCCAATGGAAAGAAAAAGGGCTAGAATTCAAACTCTGTCACCAAAGATCCAATGTTCTAAAAAATGGAAAATGACTTGGTTGCCTTGAAAAAGTAGCTATCTCATATCACAATGCAGAATGCTTCAAGGAGACCAAACCCTCCAGATAGGCCAAGGATTGCTCCACCTCCTTGTCGGATTTCTCTTGAAGCACCACAAGTCAATGCCATCTGTGACACTAAAGAGCTAGAGGAGGAAGAAGAAATATATGAAACTGAAGAAGAAAATATGGAAGACTATGAAAACTATCTTGAGGTCGAGGAAGTTGATATACACAATGGCCTAATTGAGTACGTTGATGATGAAGATGAGAATGATGAAGAAGCTCCAAGTTTCTCATGTGTTGTTTTCACTCATGCACAATCCAGGAAAGGTGCTTCATCCTGTACGAGTGCGGTAAAGGATAAGAAGAATAAAGAAGATTCTCCCTCAGAGGTCACACAAAATAAAATCATTAGTAGAGGATCACCATTACCACCTTCTATGGAGTCAGCCAAAGAAAAACCAAACTCACTAGTTGTCAAGGATCATGCTACTATGCCAAGTAATTCATCTAATTCTTCTCCCAGCTCAAAATTTTCTAAGAACAATTCTCCTTTAAATGTTGTTCCTGTAAAAACATCTAAGGTTCAATCAAAAGCTACACCCTCACCCCCTTCCGAGCTAATTACTACACCCAAAAATGATAACTCAACTCCCAAAGTAGAAAATCCTCTACCATGTAAATCTTCCTCCATTTCTCGGAACCTATTCCTCACTTACCATAACCCCATTTGACTTTGTGGAACATGCAAGCAAAACCAAATTCCAGCTATCGAAATAGAATACCTATAAACACACCCATCCTAGTTTGACAGTTCATTAATACGGTTCATGGTGGTAACCATGTATCCTCAAGTCCTAGTTCTAAAGGTTTACTACCCACACCGTCCATGCCACCTTCCCAAAACATGTTAGCCAAAGTGCCTCCAAAACCAACACGGTTGAACCTTTCTACCTGTCACTCCTCATTACGGAGCCTCGGACAATGTGATGCTATCCAAATTTTTAAATGGTCTAGGCCTCACCTTGACCCGATTAAATGGAACCTACTACTCAATGGAATCCAAACAAGTGCCATTGGTAGGAAGAATCAAATATGCACAAGTAACACTAGCTGATTTTCTAGATAAGAAGGTGCTCCTAACCATATTGGTGGTAGACATCCCAACATCCTTTGGTATGCTATTGAGTAGGAGTTTCTGCAGAGACCTGGGTGGAGAGATAAAAATGGATTGGTCATCTGTAACTATCCCAATAAAAGGTGAGATGAAGAAGTTGCTACCAGTAAGAAAGATGAAGTTCACAATACGAAGGTCTGATGATCCAAAAGAAAACATTCTCTTTCAAGATTATGGACTAGGAAACTACTTCCTCACATCAAAAAAAGAGGAGAACTTTCCACTTCTCATGGAGGAAGAGGAAGATCAAATTTGGAAAATGGAATTTGATGGTAGTCATTCCAAAGTGCATTCTTGGGAGCTGGTGTAGTATTGTACTCTCCTTCCAATGATTTTTACCCATTTTCCGTAAGATGCAATTTGATAATACAAATAACACTACCGAGTATGAAGCACTACTCTTAGGCATGAGTACTGTAGAGGACATGGGAATTAATAAAATTAGATGCCAAGGTGATGCAAAGGTTTTAGTAAAGCAGGTCCGCTAACAATATCGGGTGAAGAATCCAAGACTCGGCATTACGAAACAGAGTGTCCAACTACATTGAATCTTTTGATGCATTTTCCATTAAAGCTATTCCAATGGAACAAAATGAAAAGGATGATTATATTACAAAGTGTCAGACTTCCTAGTGACACCTCATCCTTATTTTGGTAAAGAAAAGATACCATTGAAATGGTATTTAGGCCTAGTGTACAGATAATGCAAATCATTGGCAAGTCTTCAATGATGATAACCAAATTCTAGCCTTTTTAGAGCAAAGGGATAATTTCAATAATCTCTTCTTTAAAGGAGCTGAAAACCCACACCGAGAAGTAGACCCCAAAGAAGAGAAAGAATGAATTGAAGGGATTGATGATGAGGGAATAATCAAATTGAAAGGGAAAAAGTTCTAAAAGGCCTAGTCTCTTTAGAAGATATCTTTGACAAACATGACATATTCATTCAAGATAAAGAAAATAAATCTTCTCGATGCCCAAACTGATTTTGATAAAGAAAAAATTGGTGCCCTGGAGGAGCCAAGGATGGTCAATATTGGAAAATGTTGCTCTCCTAAAGAAAAAAGAATATTTGTTGCATTACTCAAGAAATACTCAAATGTCTTGGCCTACTCTTATGATGAACTCAAGTCCTTCCAGCCAAAGGAAAGGCATCACTCAATTCCTTTGAAGCAGGGTGTTAAGCCCTTCAGGCATAAACAAAGTCCATACAACCCAAAGATTGTTGATACCATCAAGGAGGAGGTAATGAAGATGCTTAATGCAAGGATCATCTTTCCCATCCACCATTCAATGTGGGTGGCTAACATTTTGCTAGTGTGAAGAAGAAGGATATGGATTTTGAAATACATCACTAAAGGAAAATTAATCATGGATCTAAAATGATTTCATTACTTGATGGATTCTCATGATATAATCAAATCAAAGTGGTAGAGGAGGACTTCACCAAACAACCTTTACAACACCTTGGGGCACTTTCACCTACAAGAAGAATGCCTTTTGGCCTAATCAATGCAGGAGCTAAATTCTAAAGGGCGATGGATTTGGCCTTCAAAGATCTAAAGCATTGCATTGTCATATATCTTGATGATCTCACAAAGTATTTTCAAAGAAGAGGGGATATCATATCTATCACTTGGAAAGTAGCTTACTTGCAAGGTGTAGAAACATGGCATATCACTAAATCCAAAAAGTGACATTTTGGAGTCACGAAGGCAAGTTATTGGGGCACATCGTGAAAAACATGGAGCAAAAATTGATCCTGAGAGGATTAGATCCATTTAAGCATTAGCACTACCCATAAGCAAGAAAGGATTTCATTCATTCTTCAGAAAGGTGAACTTTCTTCATCGTTTTGTGCCTGAGTTTGCTAAGTTGACGAAGCACATCACTTCCATGATGAAACCACAAGAAAACTTCAAATGGAACAATGAAGGGAAGGCAACATTCAAAGAGATCAAGAAATCCATTGCCAAGGCTCTAACTCTTGTATCTCTAGATTTTAACAAAGAATTCATCATGTATTGTTATGCATCAAAACATACACTCTCTATCATTCTTGTTCAAAAAAATGATGAAGGCGTGGAAGCACCTATTGCTTTCATGAGTTGTCCTTTGAAAAAGCATGAGCTAAAATATAACCAATTGGAGAAGCATGCCTATGCAGTGGTCAAGGCTATAAAAACTTCAGGTTTTACATCCTCAATTCCCATATGGTGGTGATGGTCCCTAGTAGTGCAATCAAGTCCATCTTGACACAGTAGGATCCCGAGCTAAAAGAGGAAATTGGATTACAAAGACTCAAGAATATGACTTGGAGATTCGACCCTCTAATCTGGTAAGGGGAAATGGCTTGTGCAAGTTGATTGTTGAAGATGAAACACTCAAAGCTCAACATGGCAAACAAAAATTTTCTTTCTCAACTTGTTCGAAGACAACCCACAAGTTATCTTTGTCATCACTACGATGAGTGGTATACGATATTGTCTATTACTCCGACTTATGGAGAATGCCCTCCCCATCTTAATTACAAGGAAAGGAGAACACTCAAGCTAAAGGTGGCTATATTTGTAATCTGAAATCATGCACTTTATAAAAGAGTGGCCTAGATGGTTATTTCCTCGGGTGTGTAGATAAAGAGAAACAAGAAAATTTGCTTAAAGCATACCATGACCAAGCATGTGGTGAACATTTTCAGCAATGGTCACTGCACACAAGATCCTCCGAGGAAGGTATTATTGGCCCACCATCTTTGTAGAAACTCGAGATTGGGTTTCTAAATGCAAAGCATGCCAACAGTTCATTGGAAGACCACAACTCACTGCATTACCACTCAAGCCTATGGTTATTGAAGAACCATTTCAACAAAGTGGGGGCTGGACTTCATTGGTGTTCTAAACCCTCACTCAAGTGCAAGGCACACCTATGTACTCACAGCAACAGACTACTTCACTAAATGGGTGGAAACCATCCCGGCCAAACAAGCCAACACTAAAACAATATGCAAATTCATCAAGGAGAATATCATAGTTTGTTTCAGAGTGCCACATAAGATTTTAGCAGATAATGCTACCTATTTCTCTTCAAGAGAGTTGACTGAGTTTTTCTATGGATACGAAATCTCCCTATCTCATTCTTCTAACTACTATCCACAAGGAAACGGATAGGACGAATCAAGTAATAAGAACATTATGACCATTTTCCACAAACTTGTGAACGAGAATCAAAGGAATTGACACAAAAGGTTGTATGATGCATTGTGGGTGGATAGAATCACTCCCAAGAAGGTAATAGGTATGTCACCATTCCAACTACTATATGGATTTGAAGAATAAATTCCTCTCACGATCAAGATGTCATCTCTCAAGCTGCTATAGACAATAGAAGATGGTCAATACAAGGATTCCATTGACAAGAGGATGTTATTTCTTGATAAGCTTGAAGAAAATAGACTCTAAGTGGTGGATCACATTAAGGAGCACCAATTGAAAGTAAAGAAGATTTTTGATAAGAAGGCCAAGGCAAGAGAATTCAAATTTGGATACTTCATCCTGCTATGGGAGAAGAGAAGAGAACCAAAAGGAAGCCATGGATAGTTTTATTCATTATGGCTCTGTCGACACTAAAATTTTCCTCCATAATTTCTATTTCATTAATGTATGTATTAGGAATAGGATGTTAAGTATAATTAGTAGTAGCTCACAAGACGGTGTTGCCAATAATGTGGAGTACGGTAGAAACCAAAGTACAATAGGAATGTTGTAAAAGTAAATATTTGTCGTAAGTAATGTTAAAATGTCAAAGTTTGGGTAATTAGAGAAGTAGGGTCTACATGATTAGGAATTAGAATATTATATTGGTGATAAGGACAAGGAGTGAGGTCATAAATATTTTGTGTATTTTATTTGTAAAAAGTCTAAAAATGTGGAACCCATGTAAAATGATAAGGTTTATCTTATCTTAAGAGATAAGCTTACATGTACCAGATAAGAGTTAAGGTATGGAATATGATTCGTCGTAGTGGATTTCTTATCCTATCTTAGAGATAGGATGGATAAGCCTGGAAGTTCAGAGAGGCCACCCCCTCATTTAGCATAGAAAGAAGTAGTGAGAAATATTGTAGGAAGTGTGCAAAGGAAGCCATCGCTAAAGGTGTGTTCAAGAAGCCATCGAGAGGTGTAATTGTAAAGTTTCTCCCATAGTCTTGTTGAAGTACCTCATGGGTGAGATGTAACAATTTCATGTTAATATTATAATTTACTTCGATATTTCAGATTTGTCATCATTCCATCTTATCATAGTCGATGGTATTCTTGTGTTCGGTTGTTGTTTTGTTTCAGATTACATCCACCAAACTAAAGGCTATGCATTAGTAAATAATCATAACATGAGGAGTTCCTTGAAGAATTATCATAGTCGGATTGGTGATGACAGCTCGCCCATTCCGCATTCATGAAGCTTGCGGTGAGAACACTTTTCTTCTCTCATATTTGGATGGAATGCCACTGGAATTGCCTCGGAGTGGGAAATACTTGAAATTGTATCATCAGTGAAAGTGGGTTGTCCCCCACCTTGTACCATAGGTGATTGTTAGGTGTGTTTCCCTTTCTATTGTGTGGTTTTGTTTCCCCTTCTATTGTGTGTCATGTGTTTCCTTCCCATTGTGTGTTTGTGTGTTTCCTTCTTCTAATATTTCTTTCTCGAAGTTATACATGACTCTACAAGGCCCAATGGATAAGGCACTAGTCAATGAATTATAGGGTCTAGAGATTGAGATTCTAGATTCCCATGTCATGTCTTCACTATGCTCAGTCCATGTCATGTCCCCAAGCTAGAGCTAGTTATTATCACCCTCAAAATCCCCCCACCCTTTTTTAATTCAAATTCAAAAATTTTGAGCTCATGCCCTCTAGAAGTGTTCAAGTAAAGTTGGAAATCTAAAAGATAGAGAAATTCATGCTTTGAAGTTGTTTAAACTCTCCAGTCTGTGTTGTTTGATACATTTTCCGTTTCCCCATCTAGACACATGAAAATTCTATTGCAGCCTCCATTTGAATGAAATTGCCCATCTTTCTATGGCAATGGATCATAAAACCTTGTATTGTTTTCATTCCTTGGTTCGTGAAAGAATTTTGAAAATCGGGCGCGAAATGGTGGAGTTTTCTTCTTCTGTGCATTTTTTCCACAATCGTGAATGACGAGATTTTTCTTCCCCATCAAATTTTGGCTCAATTATCCATGGGTACATGTACATATATAATTAGAGGTGGACTGGTGGAGCAATTTGTGTTTTTGAGCCTTTATGTAAGAAAGGGCTAAAAGTCATAAAGTGACCCACAACCTTGATCATGCCAAGAGGGGAAAAGTCAAATCTTGAGCCCACATCAAAAGAGTCAAAGTAGGGAGGTAGATCATTGGGCATATTTGAGAATTTGAGCCATGTTTTCATTAAAGGGGCTTAAATTTAAAAAGTGACCCACAGCCCCGCCAAAGACAAAGGAAAAATTCAAATACTAAGCCCGCATCGAAGGTCAAAGTAGGAAAGTGGGTCGACGGAATGATTTGTGTTTTTGAGCCTTTTTGTAAAAAGGGCTAAAAGTCATAAAGCAAGCTGCGATTCCTTTTCCAATCAAGTGAGGCCACATGTCAAGACCTTATCAAAAGTGGGAGAGTGAGCCAAAATGTTCCAAAACACCATTTCTCCAAAAGTCACAAAATGCAAAAGGCATCCTCCACACCCGCTCCAGTAAATTTCTCCCACGTGGACAACTATGGTTTAAAGTTTCAAAGGCAAGATGAATGGTTCAAATTCAAAGTTACAAAACAAGTGTAATGGTTGTATTATGAAAAATTTGGATTTTTCCGCCATTGGCGTTTTTCTTCTCGAACCAAGAATCGAATGGATGCGAATGACTAAAAGATATTGCTAAACCATTTATTGCAAGATAATTAATGGATTCTTCATGCCATTCTACCGGTTGGAAATTGATCTTGTAAACTCACAAGTGCATTTTACTTAGAGAAATCAAAGGAGATAGCCATTTTCTTCTACTTCCCTCCATTCTCAAATTTCTTCCATTCCCACATTATGTACAACTTTTGTTTAAGCATCAATACAAGAAGAAGGATTTTGTAGCCTTTTTATGAGGATATTTTAGAAACTTTGAGTTCACAATCTTATCTCATCTTGTTTCCATTTACAGGGTTGTTTCTTCTCATAAATGCATGTGTTAAAGTTTCTAACTAATGTGTGCAAGAATATGATTTTCTACCTGCAACATTAGTTCTCCTACCTCTTTTCTCACTCCCTTTCCCACCTTCATAGAAAATTTTCCCCCTTGCAGATAATTGCAAGCATTTTCCGTAGGGTCAGTGGAGTGCCCCTGTTGGATCCCCAACCAAAAGCCACCACAGAAATCCACACTTTCTCACACATGCATACATGGCAACTACATTGGTTAAGTAGAGGGACTTAGATTCTTAGAGCATTGGAAAGGAATTCACAAATTTGTCCACCTAGAAAATTCCCGGACAACATCGCCCTAGGTAACTATTTCAAAGGTGTATAATATTTAGAGTGTCTTTGAATCTGAAAAAGTGTGTATTCCTGGCACACGAAGGAAAATTGTTGGGCCACATTGTTTCAAAGGAAGGATTAACAATTGATCCAGAAAGAGTTGAAGCCATCTGAAAACTTCCATTATCACACCACAAGAAATCTCTCCAAAGCTTCATGGGAAGGATAAACATTTTCCACATATTTGTGCCCGATTTTTCCACTCTTGTGAATCCATTAACTATGATGTTGAAGATGAGTCTTGCATTTAAATGGACAACAAAAGGAAAAGAGAGTTTTGAGGCTATCAAGCATGTAATATCACAAGCTCCAACTCTTATCAACCCATATTTCTCTAAGGAATTCATGTTGTATGATTTTGGAGGATCAAACATGATCTCAACTATCTTGGTACAATGGAATAAGAAAAGTTTGGAACAGCCCATAGCATTCTTCTTGATCAAATCCTAGAAGATTATGAAGTAAAGCATTCTTTTGTTGAAAAAAATGTTCTTGATGTCATTAGGAGTTTGAAGAAATTCAAACACTTTGTCTCAAACAATAAGATTCAAATGCTAGTGTCTCATACTAGTGTCAAGGACTTTATCCTAAAAAAATGTATAAATGAGAAGAGAAAATATTGGATAACTCGGGTAATGGAATACGATATTAAAATCAAAGTGACCAAACTAGTTCGTGGAAAATGTTTATGTGAACGTCTAACTTTCAAACAACATGTTGAGTCATAAGGTGATGAGGAGGTTGTCCTAGTGCTGCTGAGAATGATCGTAGAACAACTATCTAGTGATGCACCCATTCCATGTTGGATTCAAAACGTGGTGCATTATCTCTAAACAAGTTTTTCCCTCTAGAATGGAACAAAGCTAAGAGGAGATATTTCATATTACAATTCATTCTGTATATGCTCATTGATGGCATCCTATTCGAAAAGGACATGAACGAGGTGCTCCAAATATGTGTTCCAACAAATCAATTTAAAAAAATGTTGCAAGAGTTCCATTACAAAGAAGTGGGAGGCCACTTTTCTCCATGAGTAACATCTCTCAAAATCATGAAGGTTGATTACTATTGGCCTATAGTGTTTGTTGATTGCTACTCATGGATCAATAAATGCAAAAGATGTGTATTCTTCACAGGGAAGGAAAGGTTAGCAACACTTCCCCTTCATCCAATTTCAGTAGATCAACCATTCATGTAATGGGGATTGGACTTCATTGGAGTTATCAATCCAAATTAAATTCAAGGCCACAAGTGGAAACTAACGGAAATGGACTATTTCACCAAGTGGATTGAAGAGATGGCACTCAAGGAGGCAAATAAATCTAACATCTTTGATTTCTATGAAGGGATAGTCACAAGGTTTGCAGTCCCTGCCAAACTCATATTAGATAATGCATTGGCATTTCTTGGCACAAAAATCATAGAATGGGATATTAGAAATTAAATTTATCTCGTAACTTATTTGGATTATTACCCTCGGGTTAATGCTAATCCGAGTCCACAAACGATAACTTGTTGAGGATTATTAGAAGAACTCTTGATGAGAATTAGAGAACCTGGCATATGATACTCAAGTCAGCCTTGTGGGCTGATAGAATAACACCCAAAATGTCTACAGAAGCTCTCCTATACACTTGTATATGGAAAGGAATTAATCGCCCATATCACTTGAGTTTCGGGAATGGAACTCATGAAGCAGTTAGAGCTAGCTGAGTTCAAACCCATGGAAATCAGGTATGTAGAACAAATAGAATTAGAAGAGGAAAGATAACATGCAATGCAAACCATGGAAAAAGATAAAGAATTCATCAAAATAAGCTTTGACAAGAAAGATAAAGCCAAGACATTCCAAGTAGGGGATTTAGTGCTAAAATGGGATGATGATCGGGAAAAGTTAGGAAAGCATCCCAAGTTTGATGCCATATGGAGTGGTTCATATATGATCACTGAATGCAAGAGTAGTAATGCCTTCGACTAGCCAAGTTGGATGTGAAGAGTTGCATATTCTAGTCAACGAAATGTATCTCAAACATTTCTACTAGAAGGAATAATTTCTCACCCTTATACCATTAGTCTAGGTTTTTTTAATTCCTGTAAGTGCTTGTGCACATTTTTTTATGGTTAGAATAGGTTTCAATTTCCCTAAGTTCCTTGAGCACATGTTCTATTACTTCTAGTGTATGATTTTTATACTGAGATCATCACGCTTCATGAAAAAGAAAATGCTATAACATGGGAAGCTCATAGTTTCTTGAAACATTTTCAAATTTCCAATTTAAACAAATGCATGGCAACTAAAATCAGGTCAAGAAACAAATTTCAAATCTTCAATTCTTTTTCTTCCTCAAATAAATGGTTGGATTCCTCAAATCAAGGGATCATAGTGAGGGGTAGATTTGATAATCATGGTAGATGGAAGTCCTCGTATTCACCTAGCCTTCATTCGGTGTATAAACAACAAGTAGGAGCCACTATACATATCTTCGAGGCTTGATAATCATCCTTGCAACCTACAGCAGTAGTCTCAGGATCACCTCCTGGTCAACACAAACTGTCAAAAGGAATGGAACATTCGAAGAAGAAAGAAAGAGAAAATTAGAGTTCCATGATGTCTAAAGTAATAGGTGTTCACCCTTCAACCTCAAGGATTGAAGTTGCAGGAAAGGGAGAATCTCAAGATTTAAAACAACTTTGTACTCTCACAAATATTGATTTCAAGATTTTCTTATGAAAGTTGAGAATGTGGGAAGTGGAAGGTAGTTTTGGGAGTGAATAGTGACATTCCACACATTCCAGGGGCAAGTTTTCATAGTTTAGATCAGCTCATGAGGATCATGCATACTCCATTCCTAATGGATAGCTTCGGAAGCTGGTCACACACCATTTAACATGAAAATGGCCTCATAAGTCACCAAATTGTTATCCAATTTGACCCCCTAGGTGAAATTGAACAACAGAGTAGGCTTGTGTTAGGGAATTCCATATCCATTCGAAGCTCACATGATGACTCCGGTATGTAGGAAGAGTTAGAATCTTCAAGAGAATCGAAAAACTTCAAAGTTAAAGTAATGGGTAGGTGGACCCACTTACAAAGAAGTGGCAAGAACCCGATAGGAAAATTGGAAAGGTTTTAAGAAATTCCTCATGCTCCCCACCAAGATTATAGTTATGCATGGTAGATAGAGTTATGACTTTTGGAATCTAGTTGATATACATTAAATCCCAAGTTATATTGCAAGTTGATTTGAGTTCGCATACTAAGGAACCGAGATTCTAATTTAAATGATGGGCAAGGAAATATATTAAAATCTTAGCTGAGTTGTAAAATAGTGCATCGAGCTATACATTTAAAAACCGAGCTACTCCATGTGAGGAATGAGTTAGGCATTGTTATGACGGATCAAGATCAAAATAAACCGAACCAAGATCAAGTCGATCAAGCTAAATCAAAATCATCAATAGAAAAACATCGGATGAAGAGGATCATGTTATCCGCTATATGTGGCCGAGATGGGTTTTGTTGGTGTGAGGGTGGTTAGTTCAATCCACCCCACCAAGTTCATGTATAAAATCATACCACGTCATTCAAGAAGTGATTTTCTAATAATATTAACCGAGATGTATGACATGTTAAGCTAGCAAGATAGCACTAAGGGATTGAGACCCAAACTTATAAAATCCATCACGAAGGATGAGCTCATCTCGGTGGTGGCCGAGCTATTCACATTGTTTGAGGCGAGTTGTAAGATACTTTAGGACCAAGAAAGGTTTCCATTGCTTTGGTATCTAACTCCATAAGATGTTTAAAACCCCACCATGCCGTATTTGGATTTCAAGTTACCTTGGGAAGGTCACCGACGCACCCAAAATTGCACATGCTATATTGTCGGGAAAACGGTTACAAAAGTCCCCAATGATGATTCAAAATCCTTTCAAGAAGGTGTTCGAGCTCCAAAACCCATTTGTAGTATATATTTGTAGCCTAGATAGCCTTACTTAACTTTTCCATGCATTTTTCCATCTCCCTGTTTCTTTCTGTGCTTGTTTTGGCCTTTAATGCTAGGACCTCCACCCTACACAGGCGGCAAATCCTACCCGCTTTTTCTAGATTCTTCACACATGTTTTAAACATGCAACAATTCACTTAAGTTTGCTTTTTGCATGCATCCATGAGCCGAATTGGCTAAAAATAGATTTTTTTTCTTGGTTCTCCTTGCTCCTTCTATTTTAAATGAGATTTAATTAGTTAGAACTACTTCTTCTTTCCTTGTGCATGAAGTAACCTCCTAGCCTCCATTCCTATATATTCCATGCTTGTATTCAAGCAAAGGGGGCCTAAGAATTTTGTGTATCTTGTATTGTTTTTCTGCCATAATCTTGCTAGGAATTACATAGCCAAGCTCAGATATCTTGTGCTATCTCTCTTCTACATGCATCATTGCATCTAGACTTGTTCCAAGCTTCCATTACTCAAGTGCCATCCTCTTGTTGTTGTTCTTTAAATTCCCAATCCCTTGGAATCACATGAACACTCAGAGAAAGAAAGGAAAGAACTTGAGGGGATAGATACTGATACTACTAGATTTGCTAAGGTTCTTGCTCTTCTAGGTTGGAGTTGTGTATTTGTTTCTTTTTTTATCAAATTTTCAATTAAGAATTGTTAATTTCAATTGCATATCAAATAGAGTAGAGCAATTCATTCCAAATTAGCTAGACAATTTCAAGTAGATCAAATCAATAGGAAGTTGTCTCTTCAACATTACCAGGGAAGTTGTGGGGAACAATAGCTCTGTTAGGGTTATGATTTGTTCTTCACTTCTGAGGTAGGGTTGGAAAGATCTTTGATTGAGTTAGAATAGGTTTTAGATTTAGATTCACACATCTACACAAATAGTTAGCTACATTTGGCTAATTGTTTGTATTTAATTTGTTTATTAGATTAGATGCATTGTCTAAAAAGTTAGAAAAGACCAAAAAAACATTTATTTTCCATATATTATCTTTTTTTACTGCTTTGTTCTGATATATTGAGAAAACACCAAAAATATAGGTTAGATTTCCTTTGATAGATAGTTTATTTACTGAAAACAAATCAATTCATCTTACATGACCATCAACGGTCCACAACAGGAAAAGACTTACAAGTGTGATCCCATGGTCCCACAACCCAATGGGCTAGAGCTAATAATTGATATCGACACAAGTTTACGTTTAATACGAGCCTTATGCAAACTCGTAACATACACTTAGAAAATAAGACAATTAGATACATTGAATATAGTTGCTACTTGAGCCTACAAAATTTTGGACTACTCTTGGAAATAGGGTTTGATTGCATGCATGACCATATGAGGGCCACAGCCTCAATGAGTCTTTGGTTGTGATCCACAGGTCCCACAACCCAATGGGCCTACTAGTCACTAGATATTGACACTAGTTTACACACATTGGTATTCATATCTTCACCGCTTCCACCTAATATTATTACACAACTTTCATTGTTGAATATATCAGCCGATCAGGCTAATACTTTCTAGAAAAGACCAGAAAATCACCCTTAGTTCTTGCAGCTCCACTACACCTCTTGTCTCAATTTCCATGACCTTGTCTAGAAAACCCATACGAGGCATCTACAGTTACTTTCCACATATTCCACAACCAATCAATAGAATCTTGGTAGAACTAGACATCGATTGGAGTCTCCGAGTAGCTATCATATCGGACCGTACCATCACACCCCTTCAAGTTAGGAGAGCATTCTTTTCCTTAGATTCACATATTCTAGTATTGTGTGTTGAAGACATAAGGTTACCCAATTATCTTGATTTCCACCCTCACTTTCACTTCCATTTCAATTCCACACCGATTGTCTTGACACGACCTTGGGAGGTCGGGTGTGAAGAAGGTCACGTGTTGATTTTCTATCGTACAAATTGGTGAACCCGACGTGAAGAGATAGTCTCTAAATGTTTCCATTTTCTTTGTCCATTCTTTATTCTGTGGGTATTCTTATACCCCCCAAATATATCGGGATATGAAGAGTATGGTCATCCCATCCTAGGTTTTGACATGTACCATTACCAATCAAGCATACCACAACAATCACCTTCACTTTCAACATGGCAGACAACCGCTCATCCACTCAAAACCCACTACTCAGGTGGAACCAATGTGAGTTCTTCGTATGCATTGAAGAAGCTGGATTAGGTCACTCGACTTATCCCCTCTAACAATCAAGTTCAAATAATATGACATTCACTGGTGAAGCGAGTTCATCTCCTTGGGTATTGTTTCGAAGTCCATTATCATGTAAAGGATACATCGATGGATGAGTGGGAGTTATCGGGAGTCATCAATACACTAGGGAGCTCATGTAACATTGGAACACATGGAAGTATGGAGAGCCCATCATGAAAATAAAAGCTTAATGAAAATAAAATAGGGGAAATCACCGTAATATAGAAATGAGCTACATGGAAAAAGGGAGCTCATGAGGAGAAGAGCTAGCTTGGGTGAGAAATCGGGCTGAGATGACAATGTTAATTACCAAACAAAGAAATCTGCCCAAGTAAGGTGATGGTAAAATAGATGGGCCCCACCATTTTAGAATGAAAAATCATTTCAAATGATGATGTGATACATTAGAAAGGGGAGGAAATATTTAAATGATATTTTCAACCAAAAATATTAATTGTCATTCCCGTAAATAATGAATAAGAGCATGTGTAACTCGATAACTACCAACACTCAAAGGCTCATATCTTGAGCAATTCTCAATGAAATCATGCAAATGAATAGTTTTTAGAATTATGGCTCTGAGCCTAATGCAAAAAAATTGAGAAATTTAGGAATAATGCAAATTCAAGGGATATTTTTAAATAAAATGGGCCAGTTCGAAGAAGAATGATTTTATAAGTGGGGTGAGGATCATTCAATGAGCATGGGAAAACATTCTTCACGCTTGCAAGTTATGAGGCACCTTGGGATTGCTTTTGTAGGTCCAAAATCACCAACCAAACTCATTTTCCATAAATTGTAATTGGTGGGAAAGTTGATTTTGAATACATCTGCATCTCTCTCTCTCTCTCTCTCTCTTTATCTCTTCTATAAATTGAAGTTTGGGCTCATTGTAAAAGGGGAGAGTTTGAGTAGCAAAATCTATCATTTTGGTTTTATGAAACCAATGTGCTTCTGTGCCTTAGTAGTGGACTCCTTGTATAGTGATCTAGGCCTTTATTTTTTAATAGCTTGAACTATGCATATAAATGAAGCAATAGATGCAAGTCCATAGATGTATCTTCCCTTACCGTGTTATTTGCATTCTCCTTTCCTCTTCAATTTTATTGTATCTATATTGTGTCTATTTTGTGATCTTTTGGGGATTCATTATCATTGTGTGTGTATGAATTTTTTTGTAAACATAGTTGCTAGACTATGGAGAACTGTTATCACCCTCTCTAATCTGCATTTTGCTTCCATTTTCACACATTGGGGATCATTCTCATACCCTTATTTTGGTGCATCACCTCTATAGTGTAGCTTTCCTTTATTTGCATGTTTTTTCTCTCTCCTTGGTCCCTTGGAAATTATAGGATAGAGATAGTTAGTAGGTTCATCTCGAGAGAGATAGTTTGCACTAGGATTAAGAAGAAGAACTAGCTTTCTCTGGAGGTCTATCTCAAGTAGCAAGTCCCACTACTTGGACACAGTACCCATGTTACATAGTCACACTTTGTGAGCTCAAGCACACACACTTTTGAAAATAAGAGGGTGTTGTGATTTGGTGATAATAGTTCTAGCATGCCGGTGGGACAGAAATAAATTTTCATTTTAACTACAGCAAGATTGGTGTGCACTTGTTGTAAGTTTTAATCTTCGAAGAAGCTTTGAAATTGCACATTTGACGACTCCAAAAGATAAGAATCCACTAGTTTTAGTAGCACCATCCTATCATATTTCGAGAAGAATTCAAACAAGGTCAAGAACTAGAGAGGTAGGAAATTTTGAATATTTGCAGTTATCTCCGGGTAGAGGAAGAATGGGAAGAAGAGTTCAAAGGTCTCCATCTCCAAAAATAGAGCCTTATCAACACCTCCTCTTGGTAGGATTTTCATTCAATTAACTAGAGTTATTAGACAAATTATAATAGCACATTTATAACAGAAACAACCGCAAGTTCCACCAAATCCTTATGTTAATTTCACTGGCACAACCCACTTTCTCTCAATCCATAAAATCCAATTCTAGTTGTAGTGTTGAAGAACATACCATATTTCACTAGGGAGAATGATACAATTCCAATGGACCAAATCCAAGACATCGCAAATGTCTCGTTGGATTCACAAGATTACCGAGATGGGTGTGATTGTTGTTAAGTTGTTGGCATCCTCCTTTAAGGGTAAAGCTTTGCAATTGTTTAGGAGTCTAACAATAGGTTCTATCTAGAATTAGGACCATCTATGCATAGCTCTTCATAATCAATTTGGGGAGAATTTAAATAATTTGTCTCTATTGGAACAGCTAACCACAATCAAGAGAGAATCAAATGAGCAAATAATTGATTTCAACTTCAGGTTTCAAAGGACATGGATAGAATTTCACTTTCTATGAGGCCAACAATTGAAGGTGCTTTCCTTTACTTTATGAAATATCTGAATTCATATATTGCAATGATGGTACAATATATGGGAGGTATAACTTTTCCCGCAGCCTATAGTATTTGCCATTAGAGCTGAAAATTGTCTGGTTCAAGCTGGTAAACTTGCACCTAGGCCACCCATGCCTCTTTACCCAGAATTAGGAATTCCAAGCATTATTTAAGCACCTACATTAGATCTCATTATTGTCCCAAAAAATATGATCTCCATCGAAGCTTCTACCTCATCTTCTAGTACCTCAAATGAGCTTCTAAGAATTCATGAAGTAATTGCAAAACTTAGGAAATAAATTGGTGACAATTAAGAGGCAACAATCTCAAAGTTTTAGACCATACCAATCTCAAGCCTAACCCAATAGACCTCGTATAGAGCCAATAAGCCCCCGGCTCAAGATGAAAAAAAGGAACCAAATGAAACCTCTTGCTAATAGTTCATTTCAGCCTTACAATCCTAGTGTTACATCCACATCTAGAGCTATAGTGCCAGTGCAAAATAATATGGCTCAAAATTATGACTAGTGTTTCCCATGTAATCAACCTCATAACCAATCAATGTGTTTCAATGGTGCCCTAAATCAAGATCTTATGGTGACAACAATGGGTGTGAACAAGAGACAATCTAATAAGAAAATCAAAGAGGAAGCTACCCTGCAGGCATCCCCAAATGAGACCCACAATAGTCCATTGGCAAGTTGAGGATTTTCATCGAATAAATCAAGCCCCTTCTCAAGGTGTAATACTTAATACACTATCCAAAAAGAGGAATATTGGAGAGGGACATTCATCCAACCCAAATGATCCATAGCCCTTTGTCACTTAGTAAGGAGTTGGTAATCAAAGTACAACTCGAATGTTCAAAATCATCCCAAGCCACCTTCGAGGCAAACTCAAGTACCAGTTGTAATAACCCATGTACAATAAAAAAATGTATAAGGCAAAGGACTATAAAAGATAATGTTTCCCCATTCAAAAACATTACTTAGCTTTTCCATGTGGGAGCTTTCTTCCAATGACTTCCTCAAGCTCATTTTGTGCAATATTTGTAGCTACATTTTTAGTGTATATTTTAGCCTTTACATCCTTACTTAGCTTTTCCATGCTTTCTTCTAGCTTCCTACTCAGGTATGTGAGAGGACCGCCTCCCGCAGCAGTCGGCAGTCCTAGGACCGCCTCCCAAGCTTGGGCGGTAGTTCTAAGACCGCCTTCCAGGCTTGCCTGTAGTCTTGAATGCTTTTTCTAGAACTCTTATGTGTGTTTTTGACACACAACGCTTCACTTAACTCAACTTTTAGGGTGCGTTTGTGAACCAAATTGCCTAAAAATAGTCTTATTTGCATGGTATTCCTTCCCTCTTCTATTTTTAAATAGATTTAATTAGTTGAACTACCTCTTCTTTCCTTGTGCATGAAGGCACCTCCCATCCTCAATTCCTATATATTCCATGCTTGTATTCAAGAAAAAGGTGGAGAATTTTGTGTATCTTGCATTGTATTGTACTTCCATAATCTTGCTAGGAATTACATAGCCAAGCTCAGATCTCTTGTGTTATCCTCTTCTACTTGCATTGAATTCATCTAGATAGCCTACCTTCAAGATGCCATTGCTCAAGTGCTTTCTCCTATTGCTTCCTTTGCATTCCTAATTCCTTGGACTCATATGGACACACAGAGAAAGAAAAGGACAAACTGAGGGGAAAAATTACTACACAACTGGATTTACCTCTGTTTATGTGAATTCCAGGTTGGATTTTTTGTTTGATTTCCTTCATTCTTACAATTTATCATTGTTACATCATATCAAATAGAGTAGAAATCAATTTCCTTTCATTTTCAAGTAATTAGTTAATTTCAAGAGGGTTTGAATCTTTCATAGCAACCCCCGGTGATGGATCCTCTTCTTCCATCCCTGTGGATTTGAAGGAGAGAATATCTATAGGAGGTTGTCTACATATCATAAATCATTTGGAAAATTTATTGTTTTAAGTTAGTTTAGTTTCAATACACTCAACACATGTGAATAACCACACCGGGTTATCTCTTGCTTGTTTAGTTTTAGTGTAGAAATATTTTAATTATTTAGAATAGAAGCAAATTGTTGTTTGTGATTGTAATATTTAGTTTTGTGATTTGTTTAGATTAGTTTCCTTTCAAGTAGTAGCATAGATTGTTAATTTCATTTATTAATTTGGACACTTCAAACTAGATCAACACTTAGATCCAAGTTAGGAAAACAAACCATAGGGAATTTACGCTACCCATTCATAGCCTCTAAATCTCCCCTTTTCCAACTCATCTACCAGAGATCACACTACAGATCTTAGTCATTGATCCTCCTATAGTTAGCCACACACATTCAACATTGGCTGCTGGCATGACCTCGGGGGTCGAGTGTGGTTAAAGGTTACATGTCAATTTTCATCCATACAAATTGGTGAACCCGACGTGAAGGATTAATTCCTTCTTGTTTCCTTTTCTTTCATTGCTATTACCTCATCTTTCCATTTCTTCCCTATTTTGGTAGGTATTTTATACCTTTTAAAATATGTCTGGAAGAGAGTTTGGTGGGCCATTTGGCTCTGATAGATATTACACCAACGTGCAACCACAACAATCCCCTTCTCTTTCAAGGTGGGGTGACAATTACACAAGAAATGTTCAAACCTCCCCTAGTTACACTTAAAACCCCATTAGCTATGTAAGGATGGAGGAGGTTGATCAACCGTTAAACATGCAATACAATCAACCCAATGCAAACCATGTTGTTATCACAAATGGAATATGTTCTTACCATAGGGTCTTGTCAAGACCTCACATTTCCATGCAATCAACAGAGGATGATCTATTTACATGAATAGCTAATCCTCTTGTCAAGATAGATGAGTCTTTGGATAGAATGAAGGCACAACCTCTGAGATTTTGAATACCTATCCTAAGATTCTTACTTCTGAGGAAGACAAGAATTATAACACTGAACAATTCATGACATAGGTATCATGAGCCTGCTCAATCAAACCCTACGCCCACAGCACCCCAACAAGGGACTCAATCCTCTCCCAATGATCTCATTTCTACTTTAGTGGGGAGGATTAGAGAACTAGAAAGTGCCTAGACTTCACAACCAACACATGCAGTAGGGCATAACATGGGGTATCCAGTTGACAACAAAGGATACATCCCTTCCAATGAGCAACCAACACAATATCATGTACAACAAGGTTATCCAGCTCATTCAAATCCAGGTGATCTTCTCACAGGGTTAGACACACTAGGGATGGGTCCTCATCCTTCTCAAGCTTATCCTATGCAAGGGCTTTCGGAAGTGCATTCTTGAATGCCACCACAACAAGCAAATGATGTTCCCTGGTTTTACCCGCTAGTCCATATCCTAGTACTATCCCACCTTACATGCATATGTATTCAAAACTCCCCAGATGGACCCATATACCATTCCTACTCCCTACATGCCATATCAAGGGACCCCATACGTTCCCATCAATGCTTATAATGCAGCTTATCCAACTCCTCCTCCTCCACCTCCTCATCAAGGATCTTCAATGGTGGAATCTTACGCAATGGGTACATATGTTGAGTACTTAAAGGAGCCTCTTGACTTCACCATACGTGGTGTCATGCTTCCACACCCATTTCTGGATCTTCCAAAATTTAAGGGAGAAGGAGACCCGAATGCTCATATCAAGGCCTACACTACTACTATCAGGGAATTGCTTCCTTGGGATGTTGTAGTGGCTAAGATATCTTTCCAAAGACTCTCGAAGGAATCACATTGGATTGGTATTAGGATATCAAAAGCTTCTATACATTCCTTTAAACAACTTTTTTCGAGTTCATCAAAGCATTTGACATGAACAAGTTGTTGTGTATAAGGATTAGGGAGTTTCTACATATTAGACAGAGAAAAATGAATTTGTCACCCATTTCATCCAGAGATGGCGCCAAGTTCTCTATTCCTCTGCAAGTGCACCCAACATGGACCGAGATGGAACTTTGTGATCTTTTCCTTCACTCACTCAATCGAGAGACTAAGGAAGAGGTCCAAAAGTTTCCTTTCCATAGTTATGAGGAAGTTTTGGAAGGTGCACTTGGATTGACCAAGCCTATTATAGATAGTGGGCATAAGATCTATGGTCCCAATGGGAAATTGGTATCCCCAAATCAAAATAATGCAAATTATCAAAACAATGGTGCCAACAACCAAGGACCTAAGGGTGTGAATCATGCAATCATGGTGCTACCATGAATAATAGTCTACTTGATCAAGCCAAGAAACGTTGGTTTTCCAAAACAATGACAACACTAACAATAAATAACAACAACTGGGAAATCAAAGAGGCCCTAACACTATGTGTCTTCTATCAACATGGTTGATGTAAATCATCCACCACAAAAAAACAAAATCAAACCCAAGGCCCAAACCAATATCAAAACTCTGGCCAAGGGGAAATGAATCATGGTTATAACAACCAATTTCAAAACTACAACCGAGGTTATAATCAACAACAACAAGATGCTTATCAAAGACCAAGAGATTATGACCCTAACCTATATTGTGGTTTCCATAAGGTTTGAGGTCATGATGATAGGAATTTCCATGATTGCAACAAGTTTCTGCAAAGACTTCCAAAAACCAAAGGCAACTCTTTGTAGACATGTTCCTAAAATCCTGAAACAAACTCGCAATCTGACTATATAGGACTTGTAGCTCCTCAGAATGCTAATGTGAGCATATTTCAGATCCACTCCTACACATCCTAAAAATTTCAAGGTGAATTCAAAAAAAAAAAAGGCATTCCTATAGGAAACAATGACCATGAAGCCTCAACTTCCAATAACTCTTGGGTCACTCCTAACCTTGGTTCAAATGATAACACAAAAATCTTGGGATTAGTTGAGCTAGAGGTTGAGCGTGAAATTAATGCAACAACTCGGATGAAGGAGTACATTTCACAACCCCTACCCACTCTTTCCTTCCCATAGGATGACGTTCCTATAATCTCAAAACCAGTAGGAGCCTATGATTTAATATCGGATTTGAACAAGACCTTTTCTCACATTTCATTTCTAGATTTGTTGAAGAATTCACCTTGTGCATCATTCTGTGTTTGCTCAATGCACTAGGTCTTGGTCATCTAATCCATGTTACGCCACCTCCTAGCACTCAAATAAATCATATTGACTTTGACATACATCCTCCAGACAGAATGATAGGGATACTGGGTTTGTTTTTGATATAGACAAGATGCCATCTGATGTTGAAATTTCCCGAAGAGGTGATCCTGCCTTATTTTTACAAGTCTGGGGTTTATAAAATTGCATTAAGAGAGCCATGATTGATGATGGGGCTGCTATAAATGTGGTTCCCTTCTCTTTCTTGCAGAAGTTGGGATATGGAGAGACAAATTGTTCCTCTACAAGAAACACATGTTATGGGGTACGATAGTCTTAAAGTGACCTCGATTGGAACCATAGTTCTTCCAGTCACGCTTGGTCCAAAAACCATCTTGATAGAGTTTTACATTATCGATAGGAAACAAGTTATAACATGATCCTTGGGAGACCTTGGATTCATCGAATGAAGGCTATCCCTTCTACCCTATTCCAAGAGATTAGATTCCTCCATTTGGGGAAGGTCTTCATCACTCAAGGGGATCCTAAGCCCTTCGATATACACTTAGAAAACCTCAAGAAGAAGAAAGGAGTCCATATGGAGTATGAACTTCTATGAATCAATTGAACAAACCACCTCCAACAAAAGAGTTAGTCCCGATCACCCCGGATGTTCCAAAGGTTGAAGTCATTGACCCAAAAACATTTGAGGTGGAAAAAATAGATAAGGGTAAATCAATATCTATGGAAATAGTGTCCACTAAAACCACAATGGGAATTATGAAACTCTTAGAGAGAGAGTGATGATGATCTTCCTCCCATTTGAACCATAGGGAATGGGTAGTCTTCTTGGTTTAGCATCTCTTCCTCCGATGACCTAGGTCTAGGTGTAAACATGATAGAATTAACAAAATGAAGAAGGGAAATTTGAGATTGAAATGATGCCCATCAAAACCATCTCTGAGGGTTTTTCTATTCTAAACCTGGTTTCAACCCATGTGCATTTGAAACTAAGTTTTCCATATCCATGGGGCAAGGCCTCATCATTCAAAAGTGTCACAAATAAACACAATGCTCCACATAGGAAACAAGGCCGAGAAGCATAGTCATGCTCACCCACACACCATGTCTCAAGAATGTGACAAAGAGGTGCATGAATGCCTCTTTTAGAAAAATGATTTTAATGATTGGACATATACACTTTTGGGAAAGGGTTGTAAGTTTAAACCCAAAATGGTAGGCCCTTGTCAAAGAGAACAAAATTTTGAGGATAATGGTTCTCCATTGTGTACTTTTAGGGGTGAAGAATTTGATATTCATCAACTTTCTTCACCTTAGCATCATGACATGTAGTTTCACCTGCATTTCCATATGTACATTACTATGCATCTCGCATTGCATTTTCATCTTCAGTTCATTTCGTAAATTTGTGATCAAGGGACTTATTCTTATAGCAATTCCTAAAAACTTTTTGAAAATATTGGCAAAACATTCAAATCATGTCTCTTCAAATTTTCATGGTATCATCAATTATTTTTCAAATCATTTCATCAATTCAAACAAGATAAGACAAAGTTTTGAAAGTAATCATACCAAGGCCTGCATACTTGGTTCTACTTATAGTCTCTTTCTAGATTAGGTGTCTTTGCCTATAGTCTATTCTAGAAGCTTCATGGTGTCACATCTATCCCATAAACATCTCTTTGGAAATAAGAACATTCTAAACATTTTTCCTAGATAAATAAGTCAAATGCAAATCCATAGAAAATTTTTTATTTTACACATTTCTTTTCCCTACCAACCTTCGGTGTTGAGCCTACATCTCTTACTAGTGATGTAGGGTTGGGAAAGGAGAGAAATGCCCTTACTCACCTATGCCTTGTCCATGGTGATGAGCCCATGCTTCCTACTGGTAGCATGGGGCAAGGTGTAGGGGGTCTCTTTGACAAACTTGAAAGTTACAAATAATTCATTCAAATGTTGTGAAATCATAAATAAAAAACAAAGTGAGTTAGATGTCCAAAATTCCAAAAGAGTTTAAAACCTCAAAACCAGATTTTTCAACCAAGTGGCCATCTACGGATCTAAGTCTAGATAAACTGGAAAGTAATTCACATTCTAAACTATGAAGAAACTTGAGTAGAGTGAGGTTGTAGTGTCTCAATTTGGTCTTTTCAAATCCTTGTCTTTCTCTCATCATTACCATTCAAAAAAATTTCTATAACTTGTGCCCCTTCTAGCTCTTGGTGTTGAGCCCTCGCATCTACTACTAGTCAGTGTGGAGTTAGGAGGGGAAAGTTCATTCACTTATCATATCATTTTTCACATGTTTTTCCAAAACAATATGAAGTATCAAAATATTTCTTAAAGAAACTAAAGTTCAACATCACAATGTGTTTACATTATCATATATCAACATTACAAAAAAAAAAAATAAATCATTTTATTAGCATTCATGTCCATTGCATGCATTTTGAAAAGCATAGAAAATTGGAAATTCTAAACATCTAAGAGTACACACATGAATCAAATCATAAATGTAAGCCAACTCTATGCAAGGAATAACCGAGCCAAAAAGAGATATATGTACATATCATGGTGTGTCATAGTTTTTTACAATGTCATCGCACACTAGGTGTGGTCAAAATGCTCACAATGAGCATGAAATACCAAAACATCATATATGCCTCACAAAATGGAGACTAAGAAATAAAGGCACTCTTACCTATCCACCTCTTTGAGGCCCCTTATGACCACTCTAGTTATGAATTTCTTAGGAGTTCTTCTCAAAATCATTCAAACAACAAAGGGCCAAGCCTAACACAAAATACCATTCCCAAATCCATTCCAATTCAACCATACTCAAAAATGAAAAAATGGTCACAACGTGGCCCAGAGCTCAAAAATCACCAAGTCGGTATGCACAAATGAATTGAAAATGAGTTTGTTTATATATATATATATATATATATATATATATATATATATTATTGTGTGTGTTGTTTTTTTGTCATTTTTTGAGTGTATGTGTTCATGGGCTAGAGCGTTGGTGCATGTATATTTCTATATCCCCACACAAATGGTAAGTCCTCTTGTCATTTTAATTTAGTGTTTATTTTTCGATATTTTATCTATCTGCACTTGAGTCTTTTTTTCTTTATAGGTAGTGGGAGTTTGGATGAAAACATTTCACACATGGGCATGTTAGGTATAGCTTCTAACTCCCCATTTGGGAATGCCATACTTGAACTCTACGTTTTATGCCTTTTCATGGCTAAGATGCTTCTCCGAGGGGGAAATATGTACGCACCCAAAATTACATGTGCTACATTGTCAGAAAATGGTTACAAAAGTCCCCAATGATGATTCATGTCCTTTAAGAAGGTGTTCGAGCTCAAAACCCATTCGCAGTGTATATTTGTAGCCTAGACATCCTTACTTAGCTTTTCCATGCTTTCTTCCATCTTCTCGCTCATTTTTGTGCATGTTTTGGCTTTAGTGACACCTCCCCACCTCCTGGGTGGGGGGTGGTGGTTCTAGGACCACCTCCCAGCTTGCAGGGGTGGTGGTCCTAGACCACCTCCCAATTTGGTGGTCCTAGGACCACCTCCCTGCAGCAGGGGTGGTCTAAACACTTTTTCCAAAACTCTTTATGCATGTTTTTGACACATGTGATGCTTCACTTAACTCGACTTTTAGGGTGCGTTTGTGAACCAAATTGCCTAAAAATAGTCTTGATTTGTATGGTTATTCCTTCCTCTTTATATTTTAAATAGATTTAATTAGTTGAAACTCCTCTTCTTTCCTTGTGCATGAAGGCACCTCCCATCCTCAATTCCTATATATTCCATGCTTGTATTCAAGAAAAAGGTGGAGAATTTTGTGTATCTTGCATTGTATTGTTGCCACAATCTTGCTAGGAATTGCATAGCCAAGCTCAGATCTCTTGTGTTATCTCTCTTCTACTTGCATTGCATCTAGACTGCCTTCAAGCTGCCATTGCTCTCAAGCACCATCCTCTCTTGTTGTTGCCTTTGCATTCCCAATCCTTGGACTCATATGAACACTCAGAGAAAGAAAGGACAAACTGAGGGGACAAATTACTACACAACTAGATTTACCTCTATTCTGTGAATTCTAGGTTGGATTTTTTGTTTGATTTCCTTCATTCTTACAATTTATCATTGTTACATCATATCAAATAGAGTAGAAATCAATTTCCTTTCATTTTTAAGTAATTAGTTAATTTCCAAGAGGGTTTGAATCTTTCATAGCAACCCCGGTGACGGATCCTCTTCTTCCCATCCCTGTGGATTTAAAGGAGAATATCTGTAGGAGGTTGTCTACATATCATAAATCATTTGGAAAAGTTTTTTTTAAGTTAGTTTAGTTTCAATACACTCAGCACAGGTGAATAACCACACCGGGTTATCTTGTTTGTTTAGTTTTAGTGTAGAAATATTTTAATTATTTAGAATAGAAGCAAATTGTTGTTTGTGATTATAATATTTCAGTTTTGTGATTTGTTTAGATTAGTTTCCTTTTAGTAGTAGTTAATTTCATAGATTGTTAGATTTCATCTTATCTTAATTTGGACACTTCAAACTAGATCAACACTTAGATCCAAGTTAGGATGTCAATTTCCAATGCAAAGTGCTCTAAAACAAATCAAATTAAAAAAGGGAATTTAGGGCTATTAAAAATGGAATTTATCTCAACACTTCTTCGGATTATTACCCTCAGGGTAATGGCCAAGTAGAGTCCACAAACAAGAACTTGTTGAGGATTATTAGAAGAAATCTTGATGAGAATTAGTGAATGTGGCATATGATACTCAATTTAGCCTTGTGGGATGATAGAATAACACCTAAAAGGTCTACAAGAAGCTCTCCTATAAGCTTGTATATGGAAAGGAAGCAAGATACTTCCCATATCACTTGAATTGTCAAAGCATTTAAACTCATGAAGTAGTTAGAGCTAGTGAGTTTAAACCCATGGGAATCGTGTATGCGAACTGATGGAATTAGAAGAGGCAAGAGAACATGCAATGCAAACCATGGAAAAAGATCAAGCATTGATCAAAAGAAGCTTTAACAAGAAAGCTAAAGCCAGGACATTCCAAGAAGGAGATTTGGTGCTAAAATGGGATGTTGATTGGGAAAACTAGGAAAGCATTCCAAGTTTGATGCCATATGGAGTGGTTCGTATATGATCATTGAATTCAAGAGTAGAAACCCTTTGACTAGACAAGTTGGATGGTGAATATTTGCACATTCCACCAACGGATTCTATCTCAAACGTTGCATCTAGAAGGAATAATTTCTCACCCTTGTAAATATTAGTCTAGGTTTTTTTAATTCCTCCAAGTGCTTGTGCACATTCTTGTTCTAGTTAGAATAGGTTTCAATTTCCCTAAGTTCCTTTAGCACATATTATATTGCTTCTAATGTATGCTTTGTATACAGATCATCACGCTTCAGAAAGAGAAACTCTACATGTTGGGAAGCTCATAGTTGCTTGTAATAGTTATAAATTTCAAATTTAAACAAATACATAGCAACTAAAATTAGGTCAAGAAACAGATTTCAAATCTTTAATTCTTTTACTTCCTCAAATCAAGTTGAATTCCTCAAACAAGGGATCATAGTGAGGGGAAGATTTGATAATCACGGTAGATGGCAGTCCTCAAGTGTTCACTCATCCTTGATCGGTGTATAAACAACAAGTAGGAGCTGTTATGCACATCTCAAGGCTTGATAACCATCCTCAACCTACAAAGAATAGCCCGGGATTAGCTTTGGTCAACGGAGCCTGTCAAAAGGAATGGAACATTCAAAAGAAGAAAGAAAGAGAAAATTAATAGAGTTCAATGATGTCCAAAGTAATAGGTGTTCACCCTTTAACCTCAAGTATTGCATAGCATGCAAGAAAGGGTGAATCTCAAGATTTAAAACAATTTTCTACTCTCACAAATTTGGATTTCAAGATTTTCTTATGAAATTTGAGAATGTGGGAAGTAGAAGGTAGTTTCGGGAGAGAGTAGTGACATTCCAAGCATTCCAGGGAAAGTTTTAAGAGTTTAGATCAGCTCATGAGGATCATGCAGACTCCATTCCCAATGGGTAGCTTCAGCAATGCTAGTCACACACCATTTAGCATGAAAATGGCCCTGTAAGTCGCCAAATTGTTATCCAATTTGACCCCCTAGGTGAAATTTAAAAGCAGATTAGGCTTGTGTTAGGGACTTCCATATCCATTTGAAGCTCACATGATAACTCTAGATATAAGGGCAGAGAGAATCTTCAAGAGAATCGAAAAACTTCAAATTTAAATTAATGGGTAGGTGGACCCACTTGCAAAGAAGTGGCAAGAATTTGATAGGAAAATTGGAAAGGTTTTAAGAAATTCCTTGTGCTCCCAACCGAGCTTATGCTTATGCATGGTAGAAAAGTTATTCCTTTTGGAATCCGGTTGATATACATAAAATCCCATGTTATATTTCAAGTTGATTTGAGTTCACATACCGAGGAACCAAGCTTCTAATTTAAATGATGGGCAAGGAAATATATTGGAATCTTAGCCGAGTTGCAAAATTGTGCATCGAGCTATACATTTAAAATCCAAGCTACTCCAAGTGATGAATGAGTTAGGCATTGTTATGATGGTTCAAAATCAAAACGGACCGAGCCATTATCAAGCCGATCGAACTAACTCAAAATCATCAATAGCAAAACATCGAATGAAGAGGATCATGTTATTTGTTGTATGTGCCCAAGCTAGGTTTTGTTAAATGTGAGGGTGAGCGGTTCAATCCACCCCACAGATTTCATGTAGAAAATCATACCAAGTCATTAAAGAAGCAAGTTTCTAATAATCTTAGCTGATCTATATGACACGTCAAGCTAGCATGACACTGAGGGATCAAGCCCTGAGCTTATCAAATCCATCACAAAAGGATGAGCTCATCTCAGTGATGGTCGAGGTGTTCACATTTTTTGAGGCGAGTTTCAAGCTACTTCAGGACCAAGAAAAGTTTCAATTGCTTTGGCATCTAACTCCACGAGTTGTTTGAAACCCCACCAGGTCATTTTTGGATGTTGATTACCCCGAGGATGCCACAACCAGTTGCATCGATGATGTAAGTTGACGAGCTGTCATAATAACCGAGTTGTTCATCAATGGAGCCAGGCTAAGACAAAGTATGGATATATTTTTAAAGACTCAGGGATGAGATACTCTTATATACCGGACTCACTAAGCTCGTCAAGCCAACACAGGTTGAGCTCACTATAGGCACGTCCATGATCTAGTTATTACAACAACCATATCATGGTGAGACCATGCCACATGTGTTTTATCGACATAGTGATACATTTGTAGAGTCAACAACTTCATAACCAGATCGAGTCATGCCATGAGAGAATTCTGAGCCACTTTATCCAAGGTTGAGTCATTGTGTAGAGTGGCAGGTTTAATACAAACGGTGGGGATTGATTATGTAGAATGGCCAACGATATAGTACCAATAATTGACCGACGAGCTCATTCAAACTAGAGTTAGTAGCAATGGAGTGTGATCCAATACACGAGAGCATTCCGAGCCTATTCTTAATGGAATCGGGCACTTAGATAAATCATGACTGGAGCATACACCGAGATTGGGACGTGTAGAGGCCATTTCGGCCAATGTGGTATTCAATGCCCAAGTGGCCTCTAGGCCGAGACAAAAACAGTGATGCAGGAATGGTCCAAATTCACTGTGGAAAGGATTGTGATGCAGTTGTTTCAGGTTTCAATGACCCGATCTGCATGGGACATTCAGGCTCCAAAGCCTGAATTTGCCGACGAAGAGGCGCAGGAGATTTGGTGGTCAATGACCCGTTTGGGTCAATGGCGAGTTCGAGGAACCATCTTCAGGTGTGAATGGGAGTTAGAAGCCAAGTCAGGTGGAGCAGAGTTTTACGACTTGAGCGACCTGGGCCGTTGCGTGAAGGATTTCCTGCAGGATGAGCCAAGCCCACAATTCATCCAAAGGAGGTTGCCAACGTGTGTGACAAGTTGGTCATGAACCCAAGTCAGCGGCGACGTGGAAATTAAGGCACGAGATGGTCGAGTTGGAGGAAGGTGACCTGACAATGGGGGTAATTCGGAGGTTTATATAAGGTGAGCTCGGCACAATATTAAAGATGATGCAAAGGATAGGTTGGTGGATGAGTGGGATTTATAAGGGGTCATCAATACACCAGGGAGCTTACGCAACATTGAAGCACGTGGAAGTATGGAGATCTCGTCATGAAAATAAAATCCTAACGAAAATAAAATGGGGGACTCACCATAATATAGAAATGAGTCACGTGAAAAAGGGACCTCGTGAGGAGAAGATCCAACTCGGTCAAGCTAGCCGACCTGGCAATGTTAATTACCAAACAAAGAAATCTCCCAAGTAAGGTGATGGTAAAATAGATGGGCCCCACCCTTTTAGAATGAAAAATCATTTCAAATGATGATGTGAGACATTAGAAAGCATAGGAAATATTTAAATGAGATTTCCAACCAAAAATATTAATTGTCGATTCGTAAATAATGAAGAAGAGCATGTGCAACTTAGATAGCTACCAAAGACTTAAGCTCATATCTTGTGCAATTCTCAACGAAATCACAAAAATGAATACTCATTAGAAGTGTGGCTCTAATCCTTGAGACACAAAAATTGATAAATCTAGGAACTCGATGCATATTTGAGTGAGATTTTTAAATAAAATGGGTCAGTTCGTAAGAGTGATTTTATAAGTGGTTGGAGGAGCATTCAATGAGCATGGGAAAACATTCTTCACTGCTGCAACTTATGAGGCACCTTGGGATTGCTTCTGTAGTTCAAAAATCACCAACCACACTCATTTTTCATGAATTTTAATTGGTGGGAAAGTGGATTTTGGGAATTGCATCTCTCTCTCTCTCTCTCTCTCTCTCTCTCTTAAGAATTCTATAAATTGAAATGTTGGGCTCATTTTCAAAGGGGGATAGTTTGAGTAGAAAAAATCTATCATTTTGGTTTTGTTAAACCAATGTGGTGTAGGAATTTTTAGTGGACTCCTTGCATAGTGATCTAGGCCTTTATTTTGTAATAGCTTGAACTATGCATATCAATGAAGCAACAGATGCAAGTCGTGGATGTATCTTCTCGCTATGTTATTTGTATTCTCTTTGCCTCTTCAATGGTATTGCAGATATATTGTGTCTATTTTATTCTCTTGTAGTTATTCATTATCATTGTGTGTGTATGAAATATTGTTGTAAATTCAATTTCTAGACTATGGAGAACTATTATCACCCTCTCTAATCTACATTTTTCTTCCATTTTCACACATGGATATCGTTCTCATACCCTTATTTTGGTGCATCACCTCTGTAGTGTAGTTTTCCTTTATTTGCAGTGTTTTTTTCTCTTTAAGGTCCCTTGGAAATTGTAGGATAGAGATAGTTAGTAGCTTCATCTTAGTAGAGTTATTTTGGCATAGAGATTAGGAAGAAGAACCAACTTTCTCTGGAGGTCTATCTCAAGTAGAAAGTCCCACAACTTGGAGATAGTACCCATGTTACCCAATCACATTGTGAGCTCAAGCACACACACTTGTGAAAATTAGAGGGTATTGTCATTCGGTGATAACAAATATTTCATAGAGGTTCCCTACGTGGAGGTGTAGGATCTAATGATACATCTCTAGTGTCCATGGAGTCCAAGATATCACTCATCGAAGTTATAGCATTTTTGGTCATAGGGCTCTTAAGGGACTATGTCAAGATGAGGTGGCCGGAAGAAATGATATCATCCCGCACCAAAAAAATCCTCCAATAGCATTCACCTAGCCATCCAAATGTGTTAGCATAGTCGGTTTGTTCCCACGAGCTACCATTTGTAAAATATAGCCTTTAGCAACCTTACACCGACTCAAAATACATTATTTCACGCATTTCCAAACAATAAAGACAACGAAAAAACCCACTCGATATGGAAAAAATTGAGATAGGATTTCATAGAGGGTCCCTACGTGGAGATTTAGGATTTTATGAGACATTTGTAGGTGCCACGAGTCCAAGAAAGCACTCGTCGAAGTTATAACATTTTTTGGTCTCAAGGCTCTTAAGGGACTACGCCTGCACAAGGTGGCTCGTGAAACAACGAAGCCATCCCCACCAAAATAAATCATCCACTAGCGTTTACTTGTCCTTCCATACATGTTGGCATAGTTGGTTTAGTTCCATGAGCTACCGTTTACAAAATATAGCATTTGGTATCCTTACACCGAATCAAAATATAGATTTTCACGTGTTTACAAACAATAGGAAAATGAGAGACTTAAATCAAGATGGAAAAAATGGAGATAGGATTTCATAGAGGGTACCAACATGGAGGTGTATGATATGATGAGACCTCTCCAAGTGTCACAGAGTCCAAGAAATCACCCATCAAAGTTATAGCATTTTTTTGTCTCAGGGATCTTAAGGGACTCCACCTGGATGAGGTGGCTTGAAGAAACCGCACCGTCATGCACAAAAACAAAAATCCCTAAGTGTTTACTAGGCCATTCGAACATTTTTTCATATTCGTCTTGGTCCCATGAGATATCGTTTGCAAAATGTTGCCCTTTCATGCAGCCTTACACTGACTCAAACTGTAGTATTTCATGCATTTACAAACAATAGGATAACGAGAGAACCCAATTGAAATGGAAAAAACCAAGATATTATTTTTTAGAGGGTCCCTATGTGGAGGTTAGGATCTAATGAGACATCTTGAGGTTCCATGAAGTCCGAGAAATCACCCATCGAAGTTATGGCATTTTTTGGTCACAACACTCTTAAAGGACTACGCCCAAACGAGGTATCCGAAAGCAACGACACCATCCCACATTGAAACAAAGCCTCCACTAGCATTCTCCTGGCCATCTCAACATGTTGGCACATTTTTTTTATTCCACGAGCTACCGTTTACAAAATAATGGATTGGAAAACCTCTCACTCTCTCTCCCTCATGTGTTTTCTTTCTCTCACACACACATTCTCAATCTCACTCTCACAATTTATTAAGCTTGCCATATTCTTGTTAGTTGTTACTAAGCATGTATTAGGATTTTATAAGCTTTCCCTCCAAGTTCTAGTCTTAAATATTTGAATTGTGATGTAAATTCTCTTGTAAAAGTAGAAATTTGGTGTGAATAGGAGTACTAGGTGAATGTGAGTTGTCATATCTCTAGGATCTATGTGGGAGAAGTGCAAGAATAGTCCAAGATATTGTGTTGTCATTATTTAGCTATTAAAGGTCAGGATGATCAACAAATTCCTTAAATTTTGCTTGTATAGTTGAGATATAATCTCACCAAATATAGGAATTTAGGCCTAGATAAGGACTACCATAACTCAGTCAAGCATATTCTCGGGATTCTAATGGATTAGAGGTCGAATTATTTTAGTGAGAGAATCATAATGTGATTTATATGATGTTTAAGAAGAAGCAATGAAGAAAAAGGAGGAGTTTTTCAACCTCTTTGATTATTTCTTGAATATTTTAAGTGTTCATACTATGATACTAGCATTAGAGAGTGTATGATATGTAATGTGGAGTTAGACAGGGAAATGGAGCTCTTTCATAATGGTATATGTGAGAATTATACACATTTATACATGTATTCTCGATGTGCTCCTGAATGGTGAAGACTGTATTGTCCTAAACCAGTCATGCAAGTAAGTGTTTGTGTATATTTTGATCTTGAATCTCCAATAATCTTGAATTTTTGGTAGTTTTAAATTATATCTGACTTGGAAAAGATTATTTGAGTGTCCTATGGGTTAATAAGATAAGAAGGATGCCCTTTTTCAAGAATTATTGAGAAGTTTGAATGTACAGTCATGACTAGGATTACAATAGTCAAATCACCTATTTTTCTCATGAAAATTTTTACTAATAAAAATATGGAGTAGACTAAGTGTTTTAGGAGGAATTATTCAATTTGATTGGATAATTTTTAGATAATCGTTGAATGGCTAATTGGGTGGCTTAATTTACAAAAGAAGCTAGAAAACATAGTGAAGGGCTAATTTGGGGGCTTAATTTACTGAAAAAGGAGTATCACAAAATACTAAGAGTTAGTCGGGATTTGAAACTCGGGGGAACAATGAAACTTGAAGTGACATAATGATGTTATCAAACACATTAATGAGTACAAGAACGTGGTCTTTAAAAGTTGTTTTGATGAAAGAGAGTGTTTTGGGAGTTCCAAATGAGTTATATAAATGAACTAACATAGTTAAGCATGTTATAGTAGGGTTCAAGCTTTAAGGGACCTCAGGAAGACCTAGAAGCTCAAGTATGTATGCCAACACTATGGACTAAGCAAGGAGCCAAGTACAAGGAAAGTAAGTCATAAAAAGAAAAGTGAAAATCTTGTCATTTGATAGTTGATAAACCATTGTACGACTGTAAGAAAAACATGGGAGGAAGTAGGAAAGAGAAAGGATAAAGTTTCATGGTAAATCCCTCATAGGCCTACAAATTGCATTCATGCATTCAAGATATAGAAGCCTAAAGGTGAAGGGAAGTCTGAGTTAAGACCATGAATAAAATGTTTTACTTGATTTTGGACTAAAGGTGAGAAGCAGATGTAGATTTTAGAAATCCAAACAAAGTAAATTGGATTTTGTGGGTATCTTTAGATCCTTCTATCCATGCTTGTTGCATGAAAAAAATTGTCTTAAGGGGTGTTGGTCGTCCGATAGGACTTTTTAGAAGAGCAACAGTCAGGGGACAAGAAGTCCCTCCTCTTTAATGGGAGAGGTTCCCTTATTCTGAAACGAACTTATTTACTAATGTACATAACATTGTTTTATGGTTAAACTTGGATATTACGAAAGTGCTTTCCACAAGGATCATGGGCGATTACACACAAGGACTCGAGGAAAGGGAATAAGAAGATGAGCAGAATAGCAACCTTCAGAATTATAGATAGCAGAATAATTCTTCGTGTATGCGAAGCTTCAAAGGATTTAAGACAAGATCATTTGCATTGGCTGAATGAGATTAAATTCAAAGACACAAAGTTCCCTAAATAACCTTCTTCAGATTTATTAATCAAGGACACAAAGTTCCTTCTTGGTTATACAAGATCAATGTATTGGCAAAACTGAACAGTATGCAATCAGAGAGACTAACGAGTTAAGAACAAAATGATCTTCACAATATTAAAGGAAAACACAGAGATAACGAGAATCAGATAGACAAAGAACGAAAAGCCCTTTTGTATTGATTTCTTTAAGATCTATTTACACTTTCAGCAAATATTCCAAGTTCTTCCTCCTTCTCAAAATGGCGTGGAAAGGCCATTATATAGCTTACAAGTCGATTACTCTTCGAATCGCTTTCTTTTAACTAAAGAATAGTTAAGGACCGCTAGTTACAATACCTTAATCGATTACAAAGAATACGAAAAGAAAGGGAAGAAGAGGGAAGAAAGGAGAAGGAGACAGTGTGGCGCCATCGGGAGGGACCCACTGTCTTCGTAATCCGCCGCCGAATTTCTTTAATGACTCACCTATATCTCCGCCACGAGGACCGACGTGTTGGCACGCAGATCGAGTCCAAAATCCCGAGACATTTCTCCATCTCTTTATCAAACTCGACGTGAGTATGATAATCTTTGTTTGCTTCTTCAATGGCAGATCAAGAGAACAAATTTCCTTCATCTTTTCCTTAGAGATGGAGCTTTCCTTGAATAGATGATCTTTGACAAAATCTCTCGAACCGAGCTTTGATTTCAAGGACAAGGAAGCACCGAGTTTTCATCTTGAAGATGACAATGTATATCTTTGAAAAAGCAAGAAATGCAAAGTTGTCTTGAAAGCTTCTCCTTCTTCGCCAGCTTGTTCTTCATTTCTCCCATGCCTTCCTCCAGACTTTGATTTTCCACTCTACGCCTGTAGACCTAGGATTTTGATAAATTATCTTTGGCATCATCGAAAATCTTATTCGCTAGTAAGATGTTCTCATCTGTCTGTCCCATGAGGCGAAGGTCTACAATGCAACTGCTCCAGAGTTTAAGTTCTTTATCCATAACCCCAATAGTAGAGGATAGCTTCTGTTGCAAATTGTCTACCTTTCCATGTAGTTTAAAAGCTTCATCGATGAAGTTTAGCCCAGCAACAAGCATGTCATCCACCATGGCTTCAATAGCTCTGCCATAGACAGAATACTTGTGCATATCTTTAATACTTTGCACTTCATCTTGGCTTAGAATTACAGGAGGCGGTAGAGCAGTCAAGGGGGTAGGGTCCAAAACTTTGTCCTTAGACAAGAGTGACTTGATAAAACTTGTGAGAACTTGGGCTTGTTCTTCCAGCTGTTCAATAGTCTGCTGCCCTTTCTCTACCCTTCCAATGACTCTTGTGACTGTTTCCTGGAGGTTGTGAATTTCACCTTCAGGAGTAGACTCTCCCATAGGGATCCTTGAGAGCTCTAAGTCAGATGTCAGCAAGTCTGATTCTGATTTGTCTACTGTAGGCTTAGCAATCTCCAAGAATTGCTGACCTTGGGCATCAGACACAATTCTAGAGGTGGTTCTGGCTTTCTTGGCACGAGAAGGAGTGGTGCCCAACAAGGCTGCTACAGCATCAAAATTTGGTCCCAAGCTTAGAGAGGAGGATTTCCTCTTCCTTTTGTCAACTAGAGGTTGCACCCAAGCAAAAGAGGAAGAAGAATCTGCAGGAGGAGCAAGGGGACCAAGAGACAGGGAGCTCATGACACTCAGGGTCTGCGCAGCTGTTGACTCAAGCTGAGACGTAAGTAGAGCACTGGAGGCAATGGCAGTAGAAGAATCAATGGCACCCGGAAGTTCAGTGCTCTGGACCTCTTTGTCCTTATCTACTGGATCTTCAGGAACATTTGCAGGAGTTGGCATCTCGCTTTCTTCACTTTCACTGAGAACAATGATGTTCTCTGGCCCTATAGGCAACTCTGCCTGTTTTCTTGGAGGATCATTCTCTGCAGGTTCCTTCTTTACCTCTTTGAGTTTCTTCTTGTATACCTGGGTAGATGGAGAAGGAGTAGATTCTACAGGTCCCCGAGCTGTTGAGGCAGGAGGGGTTTTCACTGGTGTTCCAGACTCTGGAACTGATGTCTCTCTTATGGGTGTCGAATCATCCTTGGAGCTAGATTCTCCTGAGTGCCTCTTAAATTCTCTGATCTTCTTATCGAACTGCACTCCTAGTTCCCGATTAAGACTGGAGCAAGAATCTCAGCCAGATCATCTCTCTCTTTCCTGTTCCAATCCAGGTCCTCCAGAGGGGTGTGCTTAATCACATTTTCATACTCATAAGAGTATAGATCAGAATTGTCATCCCGGGAGACCTTCAGAACTTGGTACATGATCGAGTTCTTGGATCAATCGTGCAGGAGAACCTCGCCACAATGCCTTCTTCGGCTTCAAAATCATCTCGCACAGATACCAACCCAAAGAGTCTTCTCAGATTCGCCTCTATGATGATAGACTATCTTGATGTTCGTGCTCAATGAACTTCTTCAAGTCAAAACAGTTCTTGGCTTGAAGAAATGAATAAATGATAAGGACGTGGCTCTTTCTATGTTCTCGAGCATCCAGAGCTGTTTTGCATGTGTAATTTCCCGAGAGAGATGGGAAAGTGCAAGCGTAAATCTTCTTGTCTCTCGCAAGTTCGTCGGCAACTTGTCTAGTTGCCCGCATATTTCAATCAAAGCCATTTTGTCATTGCAGTAACATGGGAAGCCGCAGAGGAGTGCTTTACATACCAAAGAAGCTCGATATAGGAAAATTTCCGAATTGAATGAAATAGGCTCCATACTACGATATATCAGGTTCATGGCTTCATCTCGAAAACCTTCGCAAAGATCACCTTCGAGCAATCGACCACGTACATGGTGAAAGCATCATGACCCTTCCGAATTGCGGTCGCTGGTCTCCAAGGTGAATCAGCGGGCAACAGGCATACACTGGATCATCTTTGTGTGCATCTATATAGAGAAACCAAACCACCGCCCGGATCTTTGCTAGGGTATACATCGATATGAAGTCATGTAGAACTTCTTTGTTTGTTGGACGTTGGATAGCCGCTTTCACCAAATTCATACCGATGATCTCTCGCCAGCTTGATATTTTGTGTTCCCTCGCACACCATGCGGATGAGCGGGCACATCCAGAAATGAAACTCATTGGTGGAGGGCAAACCCATAACCCGAGCCAGTAGGATTATGAAGTCTGACAGTTCTTCATTGAAATCTGCTCGGAAGAGGGTTTTGGTTAGGCGAGAAGCACCTTTCTTAGGGTTTTTTAACCAAGACTTCGCCACTCGCGCCTTGTATTTGTCACTGTCTTGGTCGAACATAGCCTGTGCTTGATCCCGGGAGACGACTATAGCATTGTCCATCTCCGGAATCCTCAGAGCAGCGCCAATGGCGGCAGCGTCTAGCTTGGCAATGAGTTCCCCATGTACATTTGTCAATTCACTCGAATCGGGGTCGAAGTGAGCTCCACATGAAAGCACTGTATCAAAGACACTGCATCGAGATTGGGAATCCTCCCAAGAAAAGCTAAACCACTATCATTAATCATCTCGTGCTATTGGTGTAGGCTCAGATCCGTCATTCTTGCCCAAAATCGCCGAAGTCGAGATGACGAGCTTCGCTATCCCCTATATGCTAATAAGCAGATTCAATCTGCGAGAAATTTGCTCCGTCCCCGGAACTTGATCTTCATATTGATAGTCTCTTGAGCCGCAACCTAGACTTCTGGAAGGAATTTGCAAATGGAGGGGGAATTGCGTAGGTTTTCAAATCAAGGGTTCGAGCGAAAGATAGCATGGAAGCAATGCGAAAAATGCGAAGGGGGATGCTCGTTATATAGCCGTTTGGAGAGAGAAATGAATTTAATGCGCATTGAATACCCAACCACCAATTTGAAAGAGCATCATACTCGGAGTGAGCGGGAAAACTAAGTGTGAATGATACTAGGTACGCTGGGGACAGTGTGAGACGCGAACGCAAACACGCACCTGGCTCGGCCGGTTCGGGTAAACAGGAGAGGACGCACAAATGCATTTGGGACAAATGGGACGAAAATGTGCGAAGTACGCGATTCGGGTGTTTCGGCCGAAATTGGAACAAAGGGCCCGCTTGGACTTGGGACATTCGGGACAAAAAGTTCCAAAGTACGCTGACTTGACTGGCTCTACCGAAATCGGGAAAGCTCGCACTTTTTCAAATGGGGATTGGGACAAAATTCGCAAGGACGCGGTTTGGGCAAATCTAAAATGGAAAGCTCGCACTTTTAACTTTGGGACATTTGGGATGTGAAAGTGCTGAAGTACGCTGGAAGGATGATTCGGCCAAAATGGGAACAACATGCAAAATAAGTTTTGGGACACTTGGGACAAAATTTTCCGACGGGCCCGAAAATGGGACAGCTTAGGGGATTTCGGCCGATCGGGGAACAGAGTGCATTTTCGTACTTGGGACAGATGGGACAAAAAGTTCCGACAGGCCCGAAAATCACACAAAATGACCCAAAACACAAATTTTTTCGATTTCACGACTCAGGCACCTCAGAGAAAAACACTTAAGACTCAAAATTTTGAAATTTTACTCTTATTAGAGTGGGGAATTTTGAGTGGACAACAAGGGGCATAATTGACATTTTGGTAAGATGAACAACATTGGTGTTTGGAGCCTTATGAATCAAGTTAGTGATGGTCCTAATGATTTTCTAAGGTGTTTTAACATGGGAGAATACTAAGAAGCATTGAAGAATGCAGTATGTGCATGATAAGATAGGAACCAAAGATACATAGAGATCTCGAAAGCAAGAAGAAGTAAGTAAGGTAAATACACATATACACATTGATAAATTGAAAGAATAATTACTCAGATTAGGTAACTCTCTATATACATACATTATATAAATATTGATTTCCAAAGTGTTATGCATATTATACATTGAAAACTCTAATACATGTACATCACCAATAAATGAAAAAATAATCCGTAATGTCTTAAAATTATCACAAGCACGCACATCATATTAGTTTCATACAAAAATAATCTCAGAAATGTAAGGTCTCATACAAAAATATCGAGTTTAAACTAGTATGAACGTGCACAATAAATATAAAATTTCCGAATATGTCATATACTATCAAGTTCAAATGTCATATAGGCATACATACAATGCCATGCAAATGGGCATACAAAAACATTTTCATGTAATACATACATACATACATACATACATACATACATACATACATACATACATACATACATACATACATACATACATACATACATACATACATATATATATATATATATATATATATATATATATATATATATATATATATTTCCTAATCATCAAAATATATCACTCTCTTGGCCTTTCTCGAAGAAGGCCCTCCCTTAGATGAAGATGGAGATATATGAGATGACTTTGGATCGTCCATGCCCATGCTAAGAGTCCTCTTCCGCTGAAGACTCGCTTGTAGTTGAACCTGTAAATGTAAACAATTTTTTTGTCAAAACTTAATTTATATATGTTTTCAACATGTATTTAAGACCATGTTAATGAAATTATTTACATAAATACACACACTTACCGCAAGATCTCGATCACGCTAAATATGCATCTCACACTCAAATGAGTCATCAAGAGCTCCTAGAGCACGAACGGGGTATCAAAATGATGAGATCAAGGATTATGTGCCCTCAAGTAAAAATGGAGGGGGTTGAAGTTACCTACATACACATAAGATCACAAAATCAAACATCAGAATTAGCCAAAATAGAACTAAGTACATGTATGTGTAATGAAAATATTTTAACTAATTTTATCAATATACAACTATTTTTTACCACGCCATGATGTGAATCAAATGAACAGATCACATGTCGCAGTAACTCCCGTGTATACAAAATGAAGGACATTATTAACATAATTTAATAATTCTACAATGAAGGACATTATTAACATGTAATTTAACATAATATGAATTACATGAGAAATTTAATGAAAATACATGTTGTTTGAATACCTCGGTGAGTTGTTGTGCGAGATAAAGTCACAACGGAAACACCTTCTCGTACATGTCACGTATATGGTGGGGTTTCTAGTGAAGTTAGCATCTTTATCAAAAATATATCACGTCAAGTTTGTTGAACATCCAAGAACATACATATATTTGTGTTCAAAATTTTACATATATATATATATATATATATATATATATATATATATATATATATATATATATGTATATGTATGTATGTATATGTATATGTATATGTATATGTATATGTATATGTATATGTATATGTATATGTACATGAAAATTTTACACAATTAACATTTTAAATTACCTATGTGAATGTATGTGTAGGCATGGTGCTCGTACCTTGTGGTCAGGATGATGACGCCCCTCTCGTGCATTGTAATATCAATGCATACATGTAGAAATACAATTATTTCAAAAATTTAACATATATAAGTAAATCAAGTACTCCAATATTTTGTAACACACATAATAAAACATACCAAATACCTACGAAGGTGATGTCAATGACTATAATCTAAATATCTCTCTCAAAAAGGCATCTAACATAGTGGCATTATCATGTGCACCCTAGCGCCAAATCCACAAAAACTGGTATGCATGAAAGTATTGTCCTCCTCGGGCCCTAAACATATGCTACCACATGATGAGAAAAGATGTTGCCTCATGCTAGTACTCCCTAAGAGAATTCTTTGTGTACCTCCACGAGCATCTGGATTAGAAATATCCCTCGTATGTCGAATAAGGGTATCAGATAGCCCCTGAAGCGCGTGGAGTGTATCAATATCTACTATCTCCTTCATTATTATAGGGACATTCTTAGGATGAGGGGGATTCTTTATGAGGACTCTACTCCTATTGAATAGGTGCATGACATGCACTGGTCAATCTGTGCTGAAGAGCCTTTTCCTTGTCCCTAGAAATCTCGAAAATCAAAATAGTTCGGGATCTCATTGAGGATAAACTTGCAATAGATTTTCTTCAAAAATTCTAGTGGAACCTCATTGTTATTGCAAGGTGGAAAATAAAACACCATCCACCATCGGTCCCAAAAATTATTTTTAATCAAAAAATTATTGCACCAGCTTGATGGGAAACCATTTATATGACAAATGAACATGCAAATTGGTGTGTAGGGTCTCTGTGAATAAGGTACATATGAGGTCTTTTAAAAAAAAATCTTTACATCCACATATGAATTTTTTTGGAATAATAAACCCTACAACGCTCTCTATAAGATGTCCAATGATGAATTTACTTTGTTTCCACATCAACTTGAGCCACTAATGCCTCCAATGTGTTTGTAAGAGAGGCATGGTGGTGGTTTATAGAATGTGAATCCCTCATTTTTTTGATTAAATCATCAATTTCAATATTTTTTCAACTATATCGGTTGTTAAATCTTCTTGACTTCTCAGGGGATGTTGAGAAATTATAGGAGGGCTAGGAGGGATCACAGGAATTGTAGGGTTTTGTTGTGGTTGATTACGTTGACCTCGAATTGTAACAATACTAAAAATGTATTCAATTCAAATTATAATCTATAATTACCAAATTTCAATGAAATTTCAAGAAAATATTTGTGCATACCTCTTCTCTATGGCACCATTTTCAACCCCGATCTTCACGGTGATTCTCAAACAAGTGTTTGAGCAAGATCCGATTGAAAAAAATGCAGGGGTGCGGTTTTCTTGTAAAAATCATGTTTGGGGGAGTTGAAATGATAAGGGCTTAGGATATTTTTTTGGTTTCTAACTTAACATAATGCTTATGCATTATAGGTTCCCAAATTAACTAACCAAATAAAATATAATGCGATTGTGTTATAACAGAACACGTACGCGTTTTTATTCATTTTTAAGTTTTTTTCCACTTTTTTCCCCAAACTTGGTGCACTTACCCCATACAAATTTTTCATCAAGGTCATGCCTATACGGACTTCAATCTTGAATTGTTGGATTTGGATGTCATTCAAATGAGGATCATCCATGTTGTCAATTGGGTTCTTTTCCCAACACTTTAAAATAAATCTAACTTATCTTGTTGACATATAATACTCAATCGTTAATATATTATAGATGAAATTGGGCTTAGGTACTTTATAATAGGCCTTAAATGCATGACCACTAAAGAAGGATACCTTTTTTTCTAAGAATTAGAAAATAAACACCAATTCTTTTCTTTTACATAAAAAAGAAGAAAGGATAACAATTTTAGGCATGGAAATACCTTAGGTTTGGCCACAATCAAGTGGAGGTTAGCTATCTTCAATGCCCTAATATATCTCGGCCCTTGGTGTTTAGTCTGCGCAGATATCCCTACTTTCCATGGTGTCGGTGTCTCAGATTTTACCATAGAATTGTTGAGAAGATAGTTGAATAGTGTTGAAATTCATAGTATAATTAGGTTTAATTAAACATTGTGTCATGTATTACTCATATGTCCGAGTAAGAATAAAGGAATGTATCTACCTTTAAACATGATTGAGGATTAATCATTTGTGAAAACCGTGTCGGATTCTTCAAAGTAATTAACTTGAAAGTGGTCTCAAAGAGGGATCAATATTTCACAAGGAATTTTTAAATTGAAGGCTTGAAATAATATTTTCTTGATTACAAAAGTGTTTCTTGATTCAGAAATATTTCTCTAAAATGGCATGCTTCGTATTAATGGCACATAATATATGACTTGATGTTTTTTCACCTCCAGAGAACATTGATTTTTTAATTAATGTGCCTTTTGAATATTATTCCTACACGTGTGTAACCTAGGGTGAATCATAGTTGTCATTTTGATGAGACTTTACCTTTTCGAGGATTTTGAAAATCATGTATATAACATGTGGAATTACCTACTAAAATTTCATGTGGAATGATAGGTAAGATGCCACGTAGGATGACAAAGTGGGATCATCACTCTTCATAATTGGTAACATGTCCTTGACATTTGACATTTTTGACATTTTATTGCACTTTAGAGGAGTGAGACAATTTCTTATGAAGTGCGAGCTAAAAGGATTGAAGTCTTACTTCTCACACTTGCAATCTCTCTTTTTGAATACTCACATTTGAATTCTCACACTTGAAAGTGCAAGTTTTGAATGCCTACATCTATGATTTCTCACTTTTCCATACTCATACTCTAATTCTCACACTTATAAGTGCAAGTTCTCACCGTTGACATGCGAGGAAAATTCAAACCCTTTTGAATGGCCAAAAAAAATTTGAATTGTAAGACTTTAAGAAGTGTGAGTGTGAGGGAAAATAAATAACTAAGTATAAGATCTCACACTTGGAAATGTGAGGATAAAAATTTTGAAGTGTGAGGATTTTGAAACTTTGAAGAATAAACTAAGTAATATTACCTAGTTTAAGTAATTAAGTTGAGTATAAGCACTATCACTTAGAGTAAGGTAACTCTACTTTAAAGATTATTTCTCTCCCAAAGGGAAAATATTTCAATTTTCCAATTTGTTAAAATATGGAGGGTCCCTACCTATAAAATATTAAATTTTAAAGGTGGGGAGAGTTATGCAATAACAAATGACAACTCAACGGGAAAAATGCCCTATGTATTTAGAACTTAGAATCTTGGTTTTGTAAAAATGATAGTAAAAGAGTATGAATTCAAAGCTTACTATCTAAAACTAAGCATACCTTTTTAAAAATAATATGACTTAATTATATTAAGTAACATACTAATTCCAAAACATATGAAGAAAAATAGCTCTATGTATGTAAATGGGTTTATTCTCCATGTTCTTTCTTGAAATTGTAATTGTTTTGGATGAGAAACTTGATTTGATAACTCATGACTGGCTTTGATCTCATTATTTTTTATTTTGGTATGGCTTTGAGAGGGGGAAATTCTTGGGAATTTATCTACTTCTATCCAAGTGTTCATAACCTTGATAGAGATACCTTTGGTTCCTATCATGGCCTTGCTCACTTGTCAATCAAGCATCCATAGCCCTAATGGAGGTTTTCAACACCACCTTTTATAGAAGATTTTATTTTTATGAATTTATAGATTTTGAATGTCTTATTTTCAAGGTTTAGGAACCAATATAGCAAGTTTTTAGGATGGGTCGATTGTGATTACCTAAACACTCTCCTTTAATAATCTGAAAGGGTCAAGAAAAACATTTTAGATGTTTGTATATTTTATTGTGGAGCCCAATTTCCTTCAATGGTTAGAACCTTTCTAAAATTTACTCAATACTTTGGGTGATTCAATTTTCTCAAGGATATCTTAATTCGTGGATACTAAGTTTCACTTTTAGATTCTATAGAAAACATTTTCTGATGGACACTTTTTAAAATTCTAAACATAGTCATGTCTTCCAACCATTAAGTTCCAAACAAACCTTAATGAAATCCAAGCAATTTAAACCCAAGGAACAAGAACACAAAACTGAAAACAACAACTAAACTAGAAAGAAAGAAGTGCAAAAAGAAACTAAACTAGAGAGCAAGAAATTCATAAAAGAAACTAAACTAGAGAGCAATAAATTCATAAAGAGAAACTAAAATACTTCCCTAATGTTTTTATTCCATTATGACTTGTGATGGAGTAGAAGATAAGTAATGTTTTAGGAATTTTCCATTAATTGGTAGCATTACTTCCTTTCCTTGTATGTATTTCAATCTGAAAGTATTTTGGCCCAATATTTCAGCTATTTGATAAGGTCTGATCCATAATGGTGATACATAATTTTTAGAAAATTACATATGTTGTTGGTCAACATCACATATGTAATGGATAATTTCTTGGACAACACCATTATCACATAACTCACCAAACCATTGAAACCCATTTCCTTCATTTTTCCACGATTTTGAAAGTCATTTTCATATATTTACCAAGTAATATCTATGCTCTTTTTATGGGGGTCTTAAAATTTTCTCTATTATGAGTGACTAATGTAAAACCCTAAACATCACAAGTGGGACACATTGAGGGACTAAACACCAATGTGACACTGAAAATATGACACCTTAATGGAGAAGTGTTATTAAGTTGAAACTTAAGATTTAATTTGAAAGAATTAATGATAACTTCGAGTTTAGGATGTTACAGGTAGATTTTAAGCCCCCAAAAACTCATAGAAATTATTTAGAGAATATTCAAAAACCACTTTTGAAAGTATGGAAAAAATCATAGGAATTTTTTTTTTGCAAGGTTGGTGAATTCTAAGAAAACACTACCAAGCTAGTAGTCGATAATAACTAAGTATTGAGGGTGTCTTATCAATAACATGAATGCCATCGAAGCGGTAGCATCATAATAATACTAACTAGTATCATGATGGATTATATTGGTTTGTAGCACGATGGATGTTATTGGTTGGTAGCATTATGGATGCTACCGATTCTTTAGCATTCATCATGCTACCGGGTTGGTAGCATCCATCATGATCATTCTATCTATTTGGTAGCATCTTGGATGCTACTAATCAATTTTTAAGAATGCTCTCGACTGTAGAAGCACCCATTATTTGATTAGAACCCTAATTAAGAACCAATAAGCAACTAACATATGTCCAAATTCTCTATATATAGACAAGGATACTTATTATTTTAACTTTTTTACAATTACTCCCGGTGAAAACCAATGAGAAAACCACAACACCTTCCCCAAAATAAAATTTACACAACTTCCCATTCGAAAAAACACCTCCAAACCTAAACCTATCCATTTGTTGTAAAAATTCATCACTAAAAGAAATTCAAATCATTCACCCATTCCCTTCACCTACATAAATGTATGTACATCAACCTTAACTTTCTGCTGACTCCACAAGCTTCTAACAAATCATAATTATTTTTCACTACGGATAGACATTTCTAGTTTTATGGGCCTAGTGTATATGCCTCAATTCTAAAAGGAAAATAAAACCCTCAACTACATGTTAACCAATTATGACAATGCCTTGAGTAATTTTCACATTCACCTCTCATCAAAAACACTATCTTTTGGAACGTCCCCGAAGACATTCACCATTTGATGGAAATTTTTCACAAATATGTGGATCTTGTGATAGAAAGGCCATATTAATGGATGATGAAATTAAGTATTTAGAGCCTCACTATGACTATTCTATTGATGCAACAATCGAGAAGTATTTTCATAATCATATGATAACATTTTATTTTATTTTACCATTTTTTATTTTATTAAATATTTAACAAATGTGTGTTTCCTTATAGTTTCCCCAAATATTTTTAAAAAGGGATTTCAATAATTGATTTTAATTACCCTTTTTTCATGTTATCGTGTAATTTTCCATGTTATAATTGTTTTTTAGGGACAACATACGGACATCCTAAACTAGGCATTGGGTTATATCATGTGAACCCTTAGCGAAAAAAATATGATTGTAGGACCTTCTAATCCTCTAGGATAATGAATGGCCTAAGTTATATCCATTTGAATGACACTTCTTGTATCATATCCATAAAAATTTGTTCTGCATTATATTATGAACCTCTTTACAATTTAAAAAACCCCTTCTTCGAGAAAAATCCACAAAATCTCACATCTATGTCTATAACAATTGAACAATAGGAGGTGAGTCCAAAATTTATGATTATTTGATTCATAATAATTTTCATTCATTTTCATATTCTTTTATAGTTTATATTATATATTAATAATTTGTTTAATTTTAATAGGCCATAGTTGTTACATTTGTTTCCTAAAGAGAGGATGATATAAGAGAACATTACCCACTAGAGTTTGGAGATTCGAGATAGTGTTGGGGAGGATCTTGAGAAATCAACACCACAATTAAGAACTTCTCAAGTAAAACAAATGAGGGTTCCTTAACACCTTGTCCAATCGACACAATGACCATATCATTGCTCATAGGTATTTACATATTTCAATTTGTTTTAATGTATATATAATTTCATATAAATATTAGTTTTTAAGTTGTTTTTAAATAATATAATTCACTTTCACAATTTTTTAGCCACCTCCAATAGCACAGGTTTATATCCTTATGGTAGTCTCGACTAGGACAATGTATGAATTTGATGAAACACAATATCAAGAACACTCTTCAACACCTCAAGGTATGTTTCCCATTTAAGTTATAATTTTAATTTATTTTTAGTTTGTTATAGTTTTTGAAATGAAGAAACTAATAATTTTAATGGTTAATTAGGGTTTGATCACAACTACCACTCTTAGTCACTTCACTCTACTCCTCAACCACGGAAATAGGCTTCATCTACATCCAAACCTAAAACTATGCATATAATTAATGTTTTTATCAAAAATGGTTTAAACATTTTTAATTAGTCAATTCATATTATGTTTTTCATTTCAATTTTCTAATATGGTTTACAATCGTAGTGCCTCCTCCGCTTTCATCTGTTAGTTTAAGAAAAAATATGTCACTATTTTCATCACTACCATAGAATGTTAGGACAAGGGGCATTGGAAAACATATTTCATTTCTTTGCAAAACCGCAATCAAGGGTACATTTAATTTAACATTTGATTTTCTAAATTTTTCATTAGGGAATGTTTACAAGTGTATGAAGTACTTATGTATTAAATGAAATTGATTTGGATGAGGAATATCTTGGGATTGAAAGTGGGGTGGAGGCCCATGGAAATTTCAATCATTCTTTAGGGTAAATAGTAATTTTGCCTAGTATTTACTATTACTATAGGTAACTATGGTAAATAGGTTAATTAGTTACATTGTTATATGGTTATGTTCTTTAACCATATTATTTATTTATTTGTTGTAACTATATGCCTGTTGTATTTAGTTTTGTTATGCTTCCCGATGGTTTTTTGGAAGCTTGTGTATTAAGGAATATTGTTGGACTGTGCAACATCTTGCTTTGTTTGTATCCGGTTGTCCAATACATATATATATTGTATCCTACACCTATGTAAATGATTGATTGATTATTAATAAAAAAATTCAAGCCTCCGTCCCTGTTTCACATTTGGTTTTAGAGTAGGTTGAAGGATATTGGAGGATTGCAGCAGAGTTTGAGGAGCATTGGAGAAGCTTGTGCAAGCAAAGGAGAGCCAAAGTTGCCTCTGCAACTTCCCAGCCCCATCCCCTATAATACCATCATCAAATTCCTCAAAACCACCATCAAATTCATCAAAACCACCTTTATTCATTGCAATTAAGGTTGAGGAGGATAGAATACACCAAGGAAGAGATTACAAGCTCAAAGGAAGAAAAATTGATCTAAGGCGCCATACACACCCAAAACCACCTTCATTCTCACCAAAATCACTGTCATTTTTCTCTTTGCTGGAATTTTTGTTCAAAACCACCTTTCCCAAACCATGGTTTTTTAAAGAGGTATGGTTTTACCGTTTGGAAGTGTTTAATTACAATTTTCTCTTTATATATACTTGTTTAGCTTAGTCGCCAAGTGGCTAGCATAACTTTTGTAAGACACTTCCCATCAAGAGAGGTCAAGGGGTCAAATCCCCCTCCCTCACCCACTACCAAATTTGGTGGTAAATTTAGTGGAACCGCTAACTTTAGTTGAAATTCAAATTTAGTTATAACTAACTAAATTTAGCAAGAAAAACCCTAATTAGGGCCAAAAAAATTCTCTTGTAATTGGCTTATTTTTTTATTCTAAGCAACATTTTATAAAGGAGAGACACCTAAAAATTGCATTTTCAGCTATATGTTTTCAATTTTGGCATCATGGGTCATTTTGAGCTCCAGAGGCCACCATGGCCCAAAAAAAAAAAACATTGCTTGCCATTCAATTTTTTTCAAAAAAATTTAGTGTAATTGTATGTTTCAGTATATTGTACTAATTTTTGGTTGCCATAATCAACTACAAACATTGTAACTACTCAAAAACGATAAAGAATTGTAATAAAAAATAGTGAAATTTGGTTCTAAAACACTCACGAGATCTTAGATCTCATTCACAACATTCGGTATATACAATTCCTCTGGGAAGTGCTTATGGGTAAATCCGTCATGACTACTACTACACTTAATTCCTAATATAGCTACAACAACGTCATCTAGGCATTGACCCTTTAAATTGATGGGAGTAATAAGGACACAATGCACACACTATGAGCCTTCCCATCCATCTGTGAATGATTGCATGACATAAATCCAGATTGAGAAATTATCCAAGTATATAGCAAAGTTACACGCACGTATGAGGATATTTATTTGAGCTGGTATCAATAATCACATAGACCCCTCTTAGTATTTTTTTAGTACTACACATCGAATTCTTTCACGTACTATTGGGTATATAGAAAGGGTGAGATTATTCCATGTACCAATATATATATCGAAAGGGCACGTATATAAAATGGTTCAGTATATCAAACTGATGGTATATAGATTGGGAGACCTTATACCTAGAGTGATAAGAGCCTAACTATGTTTCAGTGAATTATGCAAAATGGGCACCAATGCCCCAAAATTCTTTCTTCTAGATTCACAACTACTCAGAGGAAACAACTATGCTACCTAGAAGACTAAAATCAAGACACAACTTGAGTTTGAAGAGATCTAGCATGTTGAATGGTACTCTGACTAGATCAACTATTGATACAACACAATAGTGATAATTTGATAGATCAGATCAAAAGGCCAAGCTAATCATCTTGTTTGGAGTTTTGATGATGATGAGAAACCACACATTCAAGATGCCAAAACAACCAAAGAGGTGTGGGATAAGTTGAGCATGGTATACGAGGCAAAAATAAGAATGTCATACTTGAATTTGTAGAGTCAGTTACACACATTGAAGTTTAAGAAAAATGAGAAAATCGAAGCTTTCTTGAGAAGAGTTGCAGAGTTGAAGGCTTCACTTCTAGCCCTAGGAGAAGCAGTCACTGATGAAACTCTCATTCCCATTGTTCTGATAGCTCTCCCTTATTCTTACCATATTTTTTAACAACACTAAACTTGTCAGATACAATAGTTAGTTTTGACAAGCTGGTAAACCTACTGTAACAAGAGGAAGCCATGTATAATAAGGATGATGAAGAAGAGCAAGAAATTTCTTCTCATCAAAAATGGAAAGGAAAAGGAAAGGAAAACCTAATTCCTATCAAAACCCTAATATTAAAATCAAAATCAACAAGGGGATAAGCAACAAAAGAAGAAATGTCTAATCTACAAAAGAGGACATGAATTGAAATATTGTTAGTATAACACTTATAAGAAAGGTTCATCAAGCAACTTTGGACCTCAACACCAGAAATCTCACAAGGGACATTCAAACTACAATCAAGGGTAGAAAAGGGGAAATGGAAAAGAAGACCCCATCAATAAGGAAATATTGTTGAGTAAGAAGAACATTCAGATAATGAAGACTACTTGTACACTACTCAATCAAGTGAACCTTCCACATCATCTAGTGATGTTTGGTATGTTGATTTGGGATCCACTTGACACATGACCAACCATAGAGATTGGTTTACTTCAATGAGGGACACACCTTCAAAAAACCATGTTTCGTTAGGTGATGATTCTTCATACATATTTCGGGGATTGGGAACATTTCTCTACCTCTTGGTTCATGCAATTATAGATTGTTAGATGTTTTATATGTCCCTAGGTTGACTAAAAATCTATTTCAGTCAGTAAAATCCTTGATCATAACCTAAAAATTGACTTTGATAGTCATTTCAGAAAGAAATTATGTCTAATTTGAGACAAATCATGAGCCTCGAAAATAGTTGCAAAATCCTCCAATGTGGGACGTATGTTCTAGCTTGATTTTGTTCATAGAGATGATCAGGCACTTATGGATAAGAACTCTACCTCTGCACTGTTGTGGCATCGGATACTTGGTCATATAAGTTTTAAGAATCTTGAGACACTTCATCGGCACAATATGGTAAATGGTTTACCATCTCTCCGAAGGATACTGAGATAAGTGTCCTCAGCATCAAGCAGGAAAACAACACAAAGCTTCATTAAAGATCTCATGGCAAGCTTGACCTTTGGTTCATACCGATCTTTGTAGTCTAATGCAACTAATTCATTCTGGATTTCAGTACTTCATGCTTTGTGTTGATGATTATTCAAGAAAAATGTGGATTTTTTATCTTATAAGAAAAGTGAAGATTTTAAAACCTTCAAAAAGTTCAAAGTGGCTGTTGAAAATGAAACTAGTCATCACATCAGAACTCTCCACTTAGATCGAGGGGGAAATTCACTAGTAATGAGTTCAAATACTACCTACAAAATCATAGGATTTGTCGAAAAATGCCTCCACACACACCACAAAAAATGGTGTTGTTGAGAGAATAAATCATACTATCATGGAAATGGTGCAATGTATGATCGATGACTCTAGACTAGCAAAGATATTATGGGTAGAAGCCATGAAGACATCAATGTATTTGTTGAAAAAAGTGCCCACAGTTTCTCTTGATGGAGTAACGCCACATGATGCATGGTCAAATAGAAACCATATATTACACACCTCAGATTATTCAAGTGCAAAGTGAGTATCCACACATACACAAGTATAATAGAAATAAACTGATATGAAATCACAAAAACTCATCTTCATTAGTTACAGTGAAGAGACTCTTGGGTACAAATTGATGGATCCAAAGACCAAGAGAGTCTACACTCAGAGAGATGTTGAGTTCTTTAAGAAGAAGGAAGTAGAGTCTCCTCCTCTAGACTCACCTGATGTAGATTCTTCACCAGTTATAAAAATGAAGCTGATGTTCCCACAAATGATGAAAGTGATGATGGGGATGATGGTGATGATCTAATAGAACCATGACCCATGGGAACTACTTAGCGTATGCCCAAGTGGTATACTAGCATGTTACAAGATGCAAGAATGGATGCTCCATCGAATACATCCACCCCTAGACCATGGACTCATAGTAAAGCAAGAGAAGAAGTTAAATTTTCTTTGATGAGTAGATTTATTGAATCTGATGATCCCTCTACATTCAGGAAGCCCTACAGTCAAAATCTTGGAAAGATGCCATGGATGTTGAATATAACTTAGTGATGAAAAACAACACTTGGCAACTTGTCAATCTTCCACTAGGGAAGAAACCCATTGGATGCAGATGGATATTAAAAACAAAGTACAAAGTAGATGGGACAATGGACAAGTACAAAGAAAGACTAGTAGCAAAAGGGGTATACACAAAAAGAAGGCATTGACTATGAGGAGACATTTTCTCCCATAGCTAAGATCAAAACAATCAAGATGATCTTTTCTCTAGCTACACAGTTTGGTTGGAAAGTCCATTAGATGGATGTAAAAAGTGCCTTCGAATGGATATTTATAAGAAGAATTCTACATGACTCAACCTAAGGGATATGTTGTACCTAGTCAAGAAGAAAAGGTATGCAGACTCAGGAAATCTATGTATGGCCTCAAACAAGGCACCCGGGCATGGTACATAAAAATTGATGAGCATCTTGTATAATATGGATTTGTTAGAAATCCATACGATCCCAATCTTTACCTCAAAAATCAAGGGGAGAGATTTTGATTGTCGTTTTCTATGTCGATGATCTAGTCATCACTGGAAGTTCAGTAAGGATGATTGATGTAATGAAGAAAGATCTTAATCGATCATTCGACATGAATGATCTCAGGATAATGCATTATTGTCTTGGATTAGAAATATGATAGAAAGAGAATCACATATTTGTTTCTCAGATGAAATATACCAAGAAAATGCTTGAGAAATTCAAGATGATGGATTGCACACCTATTGCTACACCTATGGAGAATAGATTGTAGTTATCTCATTCAGATCCATATCCTGTAGTAAATTCCACTCTCTATCGGTAGTTGATTGGGATTCTCATTTATCTGACCTACACTAGACCAAATATCATCTTTGTAGTGAGCTATCTATCAAGGTTCATGCAGGAACCCAAATATTGTCATTGGAAAGTAGCAAGGTGCATCTTTAGATATCTCAAAGGATCGATGCATCATGGTATAGAATACAAGAAGAACGATAACTTCTTCTTGTCATGATATTTGGATTCATATCATGCAGGTAACATTGATGATAGAAAATCCACTTCAGGGTTTTTGTTCTTTATGGGATCTAGACCAATATCATGGGGAAGTAAGAAACAAAAATTTGTTTCTCGCTCTTCCACAAAAGTTCGAGTATCGTTCTGTAGGAGAAGTTTTTTGTGAAGTGATATGGCTACGTTGCATACTCGAAGGACTTGGAATACCACATGATAAACCAACCACCATGTATGTAGACAATCAAGGTGTTCTCAAACTTGTTTGCAATCAAATTTTCATGAAATAACAAAACATATTGAGGTATAGGTACATTTCATATGTGAAACTGTCTTGAAGCACAATGTACAACTTCAATTTTTTCCAACATTTGAACAATGAGCATATATCTTCACAAAGTCACTTACACGTGACAAGTTTGAGATGTTCAGAGATTTCCTCTCCTCATCCCTTGAGACAATGCAAAATTAAGGGGGGAATGTTAGGGTAAATAGTAATTTTGCCTATTATTTATTGTTACTATAGGTAACTATGGTAAATAGGTTAATTAGTTACATTGTTATATGGTTATATTCTTTAAACATATTATTTATTTATTTTTAATAACTATTTTCCTGTTGTATTTAGTTTTTTAATGCTTCCCAAATGGTTTTTTGGAATCTTGTGTATTAAGGAATATTGTTAGACTCTGTGCAACATCTTGCTTTTTTTGTATTTGGTTGTCCAATACATATATATTGCAGCACTGCACCTATGTAAATGATTGATTATTATTAATAAAAAATCAGGCCTTCATCCCTATTTTACATATGTAAGTTATGATTCATTGTTAAGGAAGCCTTCTCTAGTAAGAAAACCAACATCAAACACACCTTCTCCGAGTGAAACTACCTTGAGAGATGATGAGAAAAAAATCACTTGACATTATTTTGGCTACAAATTATTTAGCCATTGTTAATGATATGGTAACCAAGGATATTAAACCATTGAAATTTTGGGAATTTAGGCCTAATGTTTTAATAAAATAAATTAATGCCCGATTTCATAACCACTCCTAGAGATATATATTGTATTCTCTAGTTTGAAATAAACCAATGAAGCTTGATATTTTGATGAATCATGTTGTATCTCGGTATTTTTTAATTTTTAATGCTTACAATGATAATGTGTTGGATATAATGTTGAACATAATTGATAATTTGAATGTATAAGCACAAACCTACCAAAATATGTGGTCCAAAGACAAGAGCATTATAGTTATTGCAAATATTGAGAAAGAAAAGGCATTAGTAAGTTTTAATAAATTTTCAATTTTTATTATTATATTTTTATTTTTTCTAAATATATTTTGTTCTTTAAATGTAGTCAAAGTATCATAATTTGAAGAATGAGGTAATATTATTTGATATTCATTTAAAAAGTGAAAGGAAAAGTTTAATTGCGATGTTGATTTGAAGCAAAAGCTTTTTACTTTAAAAAATCACAATAGTACCTTCAAAAGAATCATAAAGGAGAATGGAATGGATCATGAAATATTGTTGAAGAAGAAAATAGAAGTGGATCTAACATTACTTTAAACTAATGATGCAACCAATCTAGAACATGAGATACTTTCAAATATTAATGTAGGAAAAATGATCTTGTTCAATCATGAGTATTAAAGTAAGGTTAATCACAAGTTCTTCTTGATTTCTCTCATATATCATCGTAATAACACTTCATCATGGGTTCGAAAAATAATTTCCATGTCATTCCCATTCAGGTCTGATTCAAATTTATGCATTGTTCTCTCTTCCTCTCGAACCTTTCTTTCGAGTGATAAAAACATGGTACACTTGAATAGTATCCTTCACGTACTTATTGCTTTTGGTATAGAAGATAAATTAACACAAAAAAATACTCTACTACTTAAGGTTGACGCTACACTATGAAACTAAGAAAAAGGTCTTTTATAAATATGGCTTTGGAAACAATTTTCAAAAAAATTTGTAAAAACTATTTGTATTCAACTATAAATAAATATATTGTTCCTGTAATTTTAATCTTCCTTATTATATAAAAATATTGAGAGTTTCAATGTATGTTATGTGTTGTAATATATTCATGCGTAAGTTCTCCATATAAAATAATATTGTGATAAGAAATATTTAGTTATGTATGATATTATATGTTAAGATATTATTTTGTATTTAAAAGACAGTAGAAAAAATAAATATAACATTTGTTGATTAAAAACACTAAACAACACTGAAAATATTATTCAATAAAGAACACAACTATATAATAATTAACAAGTTACAAACTTACAATGTGATATGAAAATTGACTTTTAGAAATAGTATGTTTATAAATATTTATTCAAAATCGGGTAGCTCAAACAATCCTTAACTATCTAGTTTTTCATAACTCAAACTATTATCTAACGTTTCATTGCTTATGTTCGATCCACAGTGTCAATTTTTATGTCTTCTTTGTTAGCCAATATATTACAGACCCTCTCCTTTTGCAAGAGAATTGCAATACCATTACTCTTTCATTAGGAAATGTGTCCACAACATATCATGAAACATATAATCTCAAACAAGTCTCAAGATTTTTATCCAATTTGTTTCAATATTTTTATTTAACAAATGTTAATGTGTTAAATATCCTTTGTTCTTCCATTGATCTCAATATCATAATTTGATATGAATCATACAATTGGAAATATTCATTAATGCTTTCATGTAGGATGCTACTAGGATACAACTTTTTCCAAGTCCATGTAATTGCACCATTATCTGTTGGTTCACTTAGTAAGTCATATTGTTCAACCATTGTGATGCCGAAATGAGTTGAATGAGACAAAATTGATTCCTTTTGAATAATATCTTTGATTTGAACTTTCTTACTTTATATTTTTTTCTAAAATTTTAATGAGAGTACCCATGTGTTTTTTATATAAATCGCTTATAAGTTTCTTATTATTACATGATTCAAAAATATAGGACTAACCACTCTCATGGCCTTAAGAAGATTGTCCCTTTTGAAATGATCTTTGATCTCACTAGATAATCATTGTAAAAAATTTCAATTTAATCCATGTTTAAGGTATAAGACATTTTATAAATTACATGTTACATGTACTTCTTTAATGTCTATTACAACAATATCTATTCTTTTTTTGAAAGTGTGCATTTGAATATCATTCCCATTTACGAGGATACAAAGATGACCATTAATATTAAATTTAAAATAACTTTTAAGATCCTTTAAATTTGTTAAATTTTTCCAACTACTAAATACATGTCCTTGAAAACATTCATCAAAGTTGTATAACACATCTAGTGTTTGACATACTTGTTTTCTCAACCTAATGAATTCAACTATATAGATGGATATTTTTTTAGCATGTTTTGTTAAGAAATTGATTTCATTCAACATAGGTAGAATATTACAAAGTGTCAAAAATGTTTCCAAATATGTTAAGTAGTAAATCAAAACTTTTAACTTATAAACTTCCCGAGATAATTAAACATAAAACCAACTAACGATGGATATTCATCAAAAATTATGCATGAAGACTCATACATGGAAATCCATCTTGTATCAACATCTTTAAGAATTTTTTTACCATTTGTCACTCTAATTACAAATTTATGAAACTCTAGAATCTTTTAAAATTGTTTGACATATACACGTCCAAGTCACAAAATAAGATATTTCACTTTGTGAAATTTTTAAATGTGTTAACAATTTTATATATAAGATTCATCCTATGATCCATGCAATGAATTTGAATCATATAAGGAGAAATTTTTGTTTATAGGTGAATACGTAGACCACTTCTATAACCCTGCATTACTAATGTACCATCAACACCAACATCACCAACACATACAAACTTTGTATCTATTGAATATTCATCCATCTCAGCTATATCCTTCAAATTAGAAATAACCAATTTGTAAAAAAAAATCAATATTATAGTTTTCCATCATTTTATGAACAACTAAAAGATAAGGTTTCCTTGTGTGGTTCTTAAAAGTATAAATATACATGCAAACCCAAAATGCAACACCCTTGTTATGATCAAAAAAATTAAGAGATTTTTTTAAAAGCATACCCTTAACTTATATAATTAATGTTTTTTTATTAAGAGAAAATAGTTTTGAAGGGACTATATTAATATACAAAAGGGCTCAAAAGCGGATAGTAAAGATGAGAGAAGCGCCAGGAAGGGCAAAGCATTTAACCAAGAAAGGCTCAAGCGGCCCGAGATATTACAATATAGGTGAAAAATGGATCTAAACATACGAGAGATCCGAACAAAGAAGGAAAGATCAAAAAAATCCAAAAGAGAAAAAGAATAAAGAACTCGCTAAAAAAGCTCCGAACATATAGATCACATGCCAAAAAAGCAGAACACAAACATTACTTAATTGCTCTGTCAATCATGGCCTGCAATGACATGAAAAAGGCAATAAAGTGGCACGAGAGGGGTCTTGCATATCTGGGAGATTGCAATGTCCCTATTCTCTTTAGGGCCCCATATGTCTTATTGATTCCACTTAACCGCAAAACACCGTGGACATGTTGTTCAATGAAGTTATAGATGCCTTTGAGGCAGACGAGAATGTATCATTGCGGCTTTTAGCATTCCCTAATCTGCCATCAAGGGACTGCAGTTTCTTGAAGATTTCATCAATCACCCCTCCTCCTCCCAATGTTACCAATGTTTAACATTAATATTTAGCTTTCTTCTAAATAATATAAAATATATTCATAATCCATCGATAACATATAATAACCATGTGTAGTTGTAAGGGTATATCTAGATCTCCATGATCTCCCTTAAGTCACTCTAACCGAGTGTGTACACTCTTGTATACTTGGTTTAACCTTTTACATGTTATGAGAACTATGTGCATCTCTAAGTGCCTACCTAGAAGAAATTCATGCAACTTCCATACAATATCCAACACTATTTATTTAGGTTATCAGTGATCAGACAATGTAGTCTATTAATACATTACTTTGGCCAAATTTTCAAGCATTACTTTGCAAGCTTATTTCGAGACCACACACTAGCCTACGAAACTCGTCTTCCATCACCACACAACCATCTCAATATAGTTATTTGGATTCTTTGTTATTTAAGAAGGTGAACTAGCTAAGAAGAGGGAGATTCCATTATTGGCTCATTTCCCTATATGTAAAGAATCCCATCCATACCATCTTAGGATTCCTATGGGAAACATAGGGACCACGTAATGATTACCCATCATTACATCCTCACTACCCTTCTCGTAGCCATCCTAAGTTGGCACTAAGCTAAGATTATAGCGAGATGATGTAGGAACATTATGCCCCACGCTCCTTATACTTAGGTTATCTTAGTTGAGTAATGTAACTAAGTCATCCTTAGTAAGTCATTTTAAAAGTATTATTTCACAATACTTAATAGGTTTCCATAAGAGGGTCATAGTAACTCAACAAGATACTAACTAATATTAGTTCCTCTTGTTGTATTTTTAACAACTTAAGTAATGTCATTAGGTTTAGGTTAATTTTTTTTTTTCATATCAAGTTATTTAAATACATTTACTCGTCATGATTAATCCATTATTACTATAAAGTACATAAACATCTTTATTTCATTTCCTATGTTATCCTTTTGGTTTATCTGTCAATATTCATTTTTCTTGATTATTCTATCTAAATTAATGAAATCAGAAATAATCACATAACTTAAGAAATTATCATCTTAATTAATAAATCAACTTTATAAGTAAAATATCTACATTTTTAGTTCAAATAAGATAATTCATAAGACCAGATTTCAAATAAGGACAAATATCATAATCTTCATTAATAATGATTTACAATAATCAACAAGAATAATACATTGGGTCATAATGCCTTTTTTAAGATGTGATTATATTTCAATCGCATAAACAAATTGATTACAAATAATCCTTTTGGATTTATTTCTCAATAAACTCAAAACATAAAAACAATCACAAAATCTAATCTAAGAAATTACTTCAAGTATGCCGGCATTTCCTACAAAATTGTAGGAGAGAGATATATATGGGCCAGTTCATAAGAACTGGCATGAGTCTCGCATACTCTTATTCTATGTTGTAATTATAATGAAATAACAGAATAAGAGATTGGCTAAGAACTATTCTTAATCAATGAGTTATAATCGTAAATTCCATAGTTTATATTATGAAATCTACCTTATAAACATATCTTAATGAAACTTCTTAATTATATAAAAACATTATGTCCATTGTTATTGTATACAACCAGCCTAATATGACTTAGACATTTAGACAATAATGGATCATTTATTGCATCACAAACATCAATTAAAGATGTAATAACTCAAAATATTTTTCCCACTTTCCCACTATTAATAACAACTAGAAAGTTCTTAATATAGGTAATCAATGACAACAACAATCTATCTAAAGAACTCTTATTTCAGCAGATTTAAACTTCATAATGTTGTAGCAATCAATCATATCCAAAACAAAACCTCTATCACCTAAAAAAAAATGAAGTAATTATATTTTAGAGACCCTTTTTGAGTTGAATACACAAATATCTAATAGTTGTTTATTAGAACATGGAAAATTCCATGAAAGGAATCATTTAATCATAACAAAAGCTAACCAAAATATCTAGTCCCAAGAAGGGAGAGAGAGTTCATCAATAATAAACAAATAATCATCAATTGTATTACACATATCAGAAATAAATAATAGAAGGAGACATAAACCTTTATTTCCTTCCTAAGAATTCCCCCAACTAACTCAAAAAAATCATTCTTAGTTATCACAGAATCAAGCCATTGTTCATTTAAGTCAATAACATTAACCAATAAACTAACCCCAAACTAAAATCATATACATGCAAAATGAGAATATTGTTTCCTTCACTATTGTTAACAATCAATGGAGTTGAACATTATTCCTAAAATTCCCATATTCAAAAATTGAAAGCAACAATCAACTAAAACATAAGTCCAGTTTATGTTTTCTATAACCTTCCTCTTTTCAAGTTTTCAATCACCCAACAAAATACGCCAAGTTAAGACTGTTCACATAATGAAATAAAATGGACATTTAACCCTACTGTTCTCAAATAGAAAACAAATGTACAACAATAATCCCATAACTCCCAAAACTATAAACCCACATAGAAACAAAATAAACTTACTCCAATATTTTCATGAGGGAGAGAATTTCATTAATAAAAAAACAATCCATACATTTGCAAAACCATATTTCCCAAAAATTGAACCCGATTTTTAACAATAAACTAAAAACTTATTTAATCCACATACTCAATAGGTTTTTACCTCCACCATTTATTCATAACAAAAAAAATAATGATAACAACAATGCTCTAAGAAGGAGTTGTAAATTACATCAAGTTTGTTTTTATTTCACACTAACTCCTTATTTCATTTTCCAGATCTCACATATCAATCCAAAACCAAAACATATTCAACTAATTCCTTATTTCATTTTCTAGATTTCACATAACAATCCAAAACCAAAAACATTTTCATTTTATTTTCCATATTTCACACAATAATCCAAACCCAAAATGTATTCATTTTTTCCAAATTTTAGACAATAATGAAAAACCCGAGAATGTATTCATTTTTATTTTCTATATTTCACACAATAATCCAAAACCAAAAATGTATTTAGTTACATCATTAAAATAATAACAAATAATAAGAGTAGAAAAACCCATGCCTGCATATTTTGCCTCTAAATTTCTTGGCACTTTTCCAAGTTGAAACCTCCAAACAATATGTTTTCCATTAAATATTTCAACAACATATTTAAACAGTAAAAATTCCATAATTTTCGTAGTTAATGATCATGAAATTTCCATACAATAGTCACCAAACAACTATTCCCTAAATAATTCATGCACATCCCTCAAAAAAATCTCCAAAACAACGAAATGAAAATGAAACAATGTGTTTACTTACATGACCTCTTCTTAAGAAAGCTAATGTTTTAGCAAGGTTTCTATTGTTTGCATTAAAATCACACCAACTTCCTTAAATTACGTGCCACACCATGGCTTATCAATTGTTTAACTATGCTACTAATATGACATCCAACTTAGGTTTCAACGTAAGTGTTATTAACTTTGAAAACCACATAGATCACATAGTGGGGTGGTTCGAATTTCTACATCACTCAATTAACCAATTAATTATGCCATGTACCCACCAAATTAAACACATATCATGAGTGGTCTAATTACCAAAATGTGTGTGTGCATACACGTGTGTGTGATTATATGTGTGTGTTTGTATTTATGTATATATTATTAATGTTGTTAAATCATCACTAAACACTCAATTAAAAATGTAAACTAGATTATCCATTCATTGAATACGGGATATTACACAAGATATGTTGTCCATTTTGTAACCTCATCAATGGAAAGGGATATAAAACTTGCATTCTTGGCTTTCTCTTTCAAACCCTCATTTTCAATCATTGCACACCATATTTCATTTCCCAAGCACTAATATATGTTCATTGTGATTGTGGAAGGTTTTGAAACCCATTAAACTTAAACAAATTCTTAAATTCTGGAAAATTGAAATAGTTCTACCCTTTTTTAGAATGAGGAATACGAGAGAAGCTGTTGTTGATCAGAGAAAACACTTAGTAGAACTCACACCACGATTCCACACGGAGAACAACATAGGAGCAAAGGCATGAAGGTATACGAAGGCATCGCGCATGGAGGTGTAGAGTCAGACTTTCGAGACTTAGCTGATTTTGGAGATCAGGGATATTTTTAGAGGTTGGCATGTGGAGCACACAAAGCGATGCCGAGACTTACACACCACTCTTCATGAATATTTCAAAGAGCATGTCAAATCACTCTTGCATGGACATAAGCTAAGAATAGATCCACCACTATAGTTAACTATCAGTGATCTATAGATAGCATACTTGTATGTATGTATGGCTATATTTGTAAAAGGTGCATGGATATTATTAGCATGCAACCTATTTTGGTAGAGTTAAGCGGTGAAGGGCTAGTCCCCCACCCTATATATATGTAATGAATTACTTAGTAAGAGATAGACAGGGACACATACTGCTTTAAAGGGTTAGAGATACATGAGTGCATGAGACTAGATAATTATAATAGATCCATGTGTGCATGTATGGTATTGTATGAAGCTTTTGTACTGTTGGTATGATGAATATATGAAGAATATTGTCCGAACAACATTTTTGATATGTTTGTCATTGTATACTATTATGATCATGATGATTTATACTTAAGTGCTTATAGATCTAGTACGGTGTAACGGTGTATAGATAGATTAGTTTCTAAATATATGTTTTTTATACTACTTCATCATGCTACCATTCTGCTTATGAACCCTAAAGAGGGACTGGTACCTTTGCGTGCTTGGGTGAGTGTCATCCCTGGCCGAGTGATGTGCCAGCGTGACTAGGTGTTATCTGAGAATTCTAGGCTGCATCATTGGTTCTGTTGCGGGACCTCTTTTTCAATTGTTTCCAGAATGGTTCATGATGAAGACATACCAGCTAACTTTGGTGAGCATTGAAGAGTGGATTCATGATATGGAGGAAGAATACGCACGAAGGTTTGACACTGGATCTAGATTTAGTGCACACACTTGGGTAGAGCAGAATCTATATGACAGTTTGTACGAAAGCTTCTTTGCTATCTTTCCTGTAGAATTATACAAGTGGTTGACTTCATACGCATCTAAGTAGAATTGGAGGTATAGTACACTTGTTTGGACACAGGAGGAATTTCAAACACTATATGATGTTGACCTGATCTGGACTCACGCGGTAGATACCTAGTTTCACGGTGTTCTAAAGAGCTATATTTTGGAGTATTCAATTTTGACTTATTTATGCCCGGAGATAGTGGAGTTCCAGAACCTACGGTATCCTAGAGGGATTTATTTTCAAGGTATTTAGCAATCAAAATATTGATGGTAACATTGAACTTGGAAGATAAACCCATGGAAAGCTAAAAATCTCCATGCGTGGGGGCAGGAACAGGATTGGTGAAAGATGGCAGACCTAGCTGTATCATGACGAGAGGGAAGAGAGGTGGCTGAAGTATGATGAGGCGCGCAAAAGTGAATTATGCAAGAAATAAGAAATTACTAAATGGATGGTGTTGTGGAGAGAGATGGCTCGTGAAGGATTTGAGGCTCATGGGGAGGAAGAAGAGCAAGAGCATCAGGAACTCCCCCATCTAGGAAAACATGACAGAGAACCCTCTTTGGCCTCACGTGGAAGTGTGCCAGTAGATATGACCTCGGCCACGAGCGCGCATCTAAGCCAACCTGTTGACCTAGCCCTTGAGCTTGGTTTTCCAGTATCTAGTACAACAAGTAAGCAAATTTTTCATTTAGGAAGTGAAAGAGTAGAAATAAGTCAGAAATAAGTAAATCAATGGCAACACAGATAGCTTCATTATTCTTTGGGGGTACATTTTAGGCTCATCATCTACACAGAATATGAGTGCTCTAAGTGTGGGATTCACCTCTGGAACTGGGACTACTTCACATACCGTAGGGGTCCAGTAAAGTACCACTATCGAGACATAAGGGAGTGCATCCATGGACACTATTCCAAATTCCAGAGGAGGATCAGGTGGTATGGGAAATTCTAGTTCCGGTGGTTCGGTGGTTTTGGAGGAAGAGGAAACCAAGGAGGTTCTCGGGTAGGTGGTCAAGGCCCAGCCTGAACCCCAAAACATTTATATGGAGATGTCCCTTTGTCTCCCATAGTACAGAGGTATCAAAGATGCTATTGAACATGTTCATATGTGTGAAATATTGTGGCGTGAAAGGTATCATGGCTTCTGAGCGTAAGGCAAGTCAATTTACTACTACATTATAGGCACGCGCGCACAAGCTGGTATAGGAAGTTTGATCCCAATCAAACTTGTATTGACTATGCAGCATTGAAAGATGCTTTCTTAAAAGAGTTCCATATCCTAGAGTTTGAGAAGAAGAGTATAAGCGCACTCAAGGATATAAAGCAAGGCACTACTAAAAGTGTACGTGAGTATGATGCCCATTTTAAAACACTTCTATCCAAACTCTCCTATGACATTCATGTAAGTCAACATGCACAATGGTTTGTCAGGGGATTGATTACCCCATTTTGAAGAGCATTGTCACATAAAACTTATACCGACCCACACGAAGCATTAGAAGCAGCTTTACGTTGAAATAGTTGGGAGTATTGACACAGGAGTTAGTCCATTCTTGGAAGCTCAGAAAAAAGCTATGGAAAAATAGTTAGAGAAATTATCAGCAAACTCAGCTCATGAAACATGCTCAAGAATCTCATGTACAAATTGTGAAGTAGAAGCCCACACCAAGGATAGTTTCCCTCACGTAACTATACTTTCACTCTTTTGTTAGATAATGAGATTTGCCATTTGAATCATGATGCTAGTCTTTGCCCCCCTACTACAACGTGTGATCGGGAAGAATGTATCCTCCTTTTGTAAAATTTGTAGGTCCACGACCCATGATACCAAAGCTTGTAGACTAATTGGCTAGATCTATGATGCCATTGATATTGGGGTATGACAGGAGGGTGGCTAATAGTTCTAAAGGAAAGAATGAGCATCGGGATAGGGATTATACTCAAACGCGCTATGATAGAAATGATGAAAGATTTGAAGGGGTGCGTGAAAGGGGACAAGAGTATCGAGGTGGATATGGAGGATGAGGCCTAGGTGGAGGAAGGCATGAATTCCCTTGAGGAACTTACTATACATGTGGTTCACTGACCATTATAGGCACGAATGCCCGTAGAATATTTCCTGTTCATTTTGTGGAAAGGGGCATAGTTATGAAGAGTGTTTGGACTTGTATGAGCATCTCAATAAGCAGCACAAGAAAGACAACAAAGGTGCAGGATGGTTAGAATCCAGCGTGTAGTAGAGAATCAGTGGATGCCCAAGTTAACACCAAAACTTGAGACAGTAATAGTCAAGATAACCACACGAGCTGAGGTGGCACGCACAAGAGAGGTTTTGTAATAGAAGCCAACAATCACTAGGGAGGAGGTTTTGCATGCTAGGTATCCAGATCCATCTCATCATAAAGAAGTCTATCAGGAAACTATGGAGGTCCTTAGAAGCCTTCAAGGTGAAATACAGGGTTTGAAAGAGAAGTCTCATAAATTAGAGCATAAGGATATAGAAAAGGCCCCGTCTGATATTGACGACATCAGAGAGGTATGTAGAACGTTGCACCAGGAGAATATTATTCCTTTATTAGGAAATTGGTTGAAGGGGAATACTCCACGCGGGAATACTCCATGCGTAGGAACCGAGACTAGAAGACAAATACTTCATGCGAATCTTCCCAGTGCAAAGCATTAACTACGACAAGGAGATCACTTTGATTGTCGTTGTGGACAGGTGGTTGTTGAGTAATATTTTGATTGACACAGTGTGGAAGTGAATGTACTTACATTGGATGCATGGGTAAAAATGGGGAGACCCCCATGCAGCCATCATCTAATGTATTTTCATGGAAAAATAAAACAAAAGTTACTCCCATAGGAGTTTTGAAGGATGCATCTATCACTATACAAGGGGCCAAGTTCACCTTTGGAGACTTGAAGTGTTAGCGCTTGCAGGAAGTAGATAGCTTCCCAGCTTTACTTTGGGCACCCTTGGTGTTATGTAAATGATGTTGATTTGAGGTTTAACAAGGGGTATATCAACTTCAAGAAAAGAAGGAAAGGGTCATAATACCATTGTGGATGGGAAATCCATACCATATGTGGAACCTTTAAGTGAAGAGGACTTGAACATAATCTATATACATGTTATTCGGGACCCAGAGGTCAATGAGCCATCTAAGGAAGTAATCCTTCATTGGGAAGATTCTTAGTCAATCAGCGATACTACTAGTATTGCTTGTGATAATTGGGCTCATGGCACTTATGAACTAGTGGGGTGCGAAGTTAAGCGTGCGTGGTTGATTGCAAAAAGGGTTTTTGCTATGTCCGGTGTATAGGTCACTCAGTACCCCGCTATACTGGATCTAAAGATTTGGCTAGATTCTTATAGGCCATGGAAGCAAACTGGGTTGACCAGCTTAAAAGACAAGATATGTTGTCATCTAATTTGGGCGGGATAGAAGCACGCTAGTGGGTGGTCCACAGGATAATCTATTAGAATGGGGAAATATTGGGACCGCCTTATCAACCAGGTTTTCAAGAAGTAATGCACCTACAAAAATTTTCCCTTATCATGGTGATCAACCTGCTCAGCATCATATCCAGCAGTGTGAGAGACTCTGGATAGTAGGATAGGAAGCATTACCACCCTCACTTTGGGTGCATCAATTTTATTCTACTCTACAAGGTTGCACGTGTGCTTGGTATGTATATGCTGAATTACATCACGACACTAGAAATTGGAAAAATTTGACTGTAAGGATGATCCAAACTTTTGACTTCTTTTCATCTACACCACCAGTGAACAAAGCTTTAAGCTTTATCAAGCGCTTAACCATGGGAGATAGTGGGAAAGTGGAAGAACTTATTTAGGAATTATTTGGTGAGACAGAGACATGGGTGTGTTTTGAGGATGAAGAAGATGATATCATACTACTTGAGCACGCTTCTCTAGAAAAAGACAAGGGGAAGATGGTTTACATAATTGATGATGAGGAATTTGAGCACTTGGAAGTGGATCATTCACATGGAACACATGAAGTGTTAGCTAGTGTGGATGTAGATGCACACACATATCATGAACCTATGAAGACAAAAAGGTAAATATAGGCATAGAAGCTAAACCTAAGGAGGTGATAATTGGGGATTATTGGTCAAAATCAGAAGTAGCAAAGATCATAGAGTTACTTAGAGACTATGAGGACTTATTCTCAAGAGGATACCATGAACTTAAAGGTGTGCATAAATCACTTGGAGAAATGAAGATAAAGCTCAAGGAAGGTGTGTGCCCTGTTAGGAAGTGACCTTATCGAATGAATCCCAATTTGCGTGAGAAAGTAAAGGAGAAGATTGATAAGATGTTGAAATCTAGGATCATTCGAATGTTGGATGAATCAGAATGGGTCAGTCCTATGGTGATAAGCATCAAAAAGGATGGTGGGATTTGAATTTGTGTTGATTATAGAGATTTGAATACAGCATGTGTTACAGATCCCTTTCCTACACCATTCACAGAGGAAATATTAGGAGTGGCTGGGTGTGAGATATATTCATTTATAGATGGGTTCTTAGGGTATCATCAAGTTAGGATTTCCCCAGAAGATCAAGAGAAGACCACCTTCACTACTGAATGGGGAAGCTTTTCCTATACTATGATGCCCTTTGGATTAAAGAATGCACCTGCTGTATTTTCAAGGATAGTGGTACAAGCATTCAAGGATTTTATTCACAACTTCTTACAGGTCTATCTTGATGATTGGACTGTTTATGGGCTAATTAAGGATCATTGTGACAATCTGTGCTTAATGTTTGAAAGATGTAGACAGTTGAGTATCTCATTGAACATCAAGAAGTGCATCTTTACTACCCTTTGGCATAATTTTAGGACACATTATACGTAAGGAAGGGTTGTTGGTTGATCCGGCTAAAGTTCTGTCATTGCAGGCTTGAAAGTGCCTTCTTGGTCAAAGAGGTGCGCGAATTTTTGGGTCATACAGGGTATTACATGAAGTTTATAAAAGGGTATGCAAAATTTTCCACATCCTTGGAAGAATTTCTCAAGGGGAAAGGTACATTCTATTGGGGGGAGTCGCAGCAGTGCGCGTTTGAGATATTGAAGAAGAAACTTACTACCGCGCCTATCTTGCGCTTTCCTTCATGGGATAAACCTTTTCATGTTCATGTGGACACCTATCTGCACAGCGATTAGTGATGTCTTAGCTCAACCGAGAGAACGTATAGTTGATCATCCCATTTTTTTGCTAGTAGGAAGTTGACCCCTACATAATGTACGAGAATTATACCACCACTACAAAGCATGCAAAGCTTTGTCCATGATCTATGCCTTGCACAAATTTCGTTAGTATTTGTTAGCCACACCATTTGTGTTTTATACATATCACATGGCATTGAAGTATTTGGTGAACAAGCCCATTTACACGGGTATATGCGCGAAACCTACAAAAGGCGTATGGGGATAGGGATTACCATGTAAAATCAACTTATAAAGATAATATTGTTTAAGATAGGTTTTTCATATGCCGATGGATACTCTTATTTCAAGAGTTTGACTTTACAGTTGTGGTAAAACTAGGCAAAAGTAATTGGACTGGATCACTTGTCTAGAATTCAATCAGAGAAGAGGCACAAACAATAGAAGAGACCATGCCTCTATAGAACTAGTCTCACAACTCCATCAAGATTACATAATTTAGAATATGGTTTTCATATTCTAATCTAGCATGTATGGGTTACAATTCACGCCATCTATTTTAGGAATTAGAGGACATTGATATCTTTCTAAGGACCTCACAACTGGTATGGCACTCGAAGAAGGCATGAAAGCTTTAGAGAAGAAGCAACTTGCTATACGTGAATGCGCGGCACCATTCATGTTAATTAGTGGTGATTTGTACAAATTAGGTAGAGATGAGGTGTTACGCCATTTTTATTGTAGCATGAATGAAAGGATAGAATAGAAGAAGCACATGGTGGTATTAGTATAAGTGGCCACTATGTAGGTGATACCACAACGCGCAAGATCCTACTGCTTTGGTTTGTGGTGGGAAACATTATCAGAAAGGATTATAAAGAGAATTGTAAGGCATATGACCATTTTCAACATCTAGGTCAACCATGACAAAGGGATGAGATGCCTTTACGACCAATTACAAGTGTAGAACCCTTTGAAAAATGGGTGATTGACTTTGTCGGGCCTATTTCAAATCTCTTTCAAGAAACATTACTGTAGCTAAGTGGATCAAGACCATCTGTTATATCATCACTTGTACATATTATATTAGACGATAATGGGCGAAGACACAGCACCTAAAAGTTACAACCACAATGGCTACTGATAGCAAGGTTCTTATGGGATAATGTTCTTACAAGGTATGGCTCTCCTTTAAGTTTAACAAGTGATAGGGGCACACATTTTTGAATGAGACAATAAGAATTTGTTAGATGATTTTATGGTTGCCCACCATAAGATTACACCCTATCACCCTCGAGTAAATGGAACTAGGGTTTACGAGGCTTTTAATAAGATTTTGAGCCACACATTGACCAAGATTTGTGATGTTGGAAGGAAAGATTGGGATGATAAAGTATCTATTGTTCTTTGAGCTTATAGATTACAACAACATACAACCCATTTTATTTTACTTATAATACTTTTTGGATGAATATATATATTTTTATTAATTTTCAAAGTGCACACATCTTGAAAATGAAATATTTGTGTGTACACCCCCATAACTTTGAGAAAAAGTCATTTTTTTGAGTGCATGTAGAATGGAGTTTAGAAGAGGTGTTTTTTTAAAAAATGGATTAAAAATCGTATAATTGTGGACAAAGCACGTATTAAAGCATACATTTTGATAAGAAAAGAAGGCACTAGTAAAAGAAATTAAGGATGAAAGCCTTAAAATAATCAAATTTTAGAAAGAATAATATATTTCGATCACCAAGGTAAAATCAACCTTGACGCGTCGTAGTACAATTTATTTTGGAATATTATGTTATAATGCATGAGATATCAGGGTGTACATGTGAGAGTTTGATGTTTATTTTTATAAAACATACAGATTTATTCATGGATTACATAGTCTAAACCTTAGGTTTGGATATCAAAAGGAAAATCCAAGTCTATGGTTTGGTAATTTCAAATCAAAGAAGATGAAACACACTCAAGTTATAACGAGGATCACATTATAATGCGCTTGTGTTCTATTTTCTATGTGGTATATGTGGTTATGGGAGGGATACGTTTAGTAAAATAAATTGTTTAAGTATAAGTTTTTCATTTATTAATCTTTATAATTTATTACAAATAATAAAGTATCTGATTAATAAATCAAAAAAACTTACACTTTAAATTTATTTTAGTAAATATAATAAATTAGGCCACTTTGCACCTTATAGAACTAGTCTCACAACTCCATCGATTACAATTTAGAATATGGTTTTTCATATTCTAATCTAGTCGATATCATAGGTAGGTTTTTTGGGATTTCAACTTTCAATCTAAAGCTTTTGAAAGGTTTAAATTCTAAAATCAATGTCTATTTTAGGAAAGAATATAGTCATTGTTTAGGTTTTTGGGGCCTTTTAGATTGTTTACTAACATTTGTAGGAGTGTTAGATGTGTCAAAACTATATTTTATAAACCTCACAACTCCCAAAAGTAGCAACAATTTCTTGAATATATGGACTCATGAAATTTCTTATAACACATAATAAATCAAAACACATATGTAATTTTTTATCGATTCAAATAATTAAGGAAATGGTCATCATGAGTTCTGTGAAGGATCTGAAACATCATGAGAACAATGGAGGCAATCATAAAAATCATGAGGTTTGTGAAAGATTTGAAACATCAAGAGCTTCATCGAGATTCAAATCATGAAGGGAATGGTCATCAAGAGAATGATAAGAGAATCTCACCATGAGTGATGGTGGAAATAATCTCAAGATCACAAATAATGCATATTTTATGAGAGTGTTTCTAAACACTTAATCAATGCTTGGTAATGAAATCACATCTTACAAGTCATGGAGGTGGAATTTGTAGTGTTTTAGTATAATGTGGAGGTCAAGAACATGGAATTCATTCTCGAAATTCCTCCAAGTTTCATTCAAGGATCAATTATTCTATCGGGGGGAGAGGAAACTTATCTACATGAGGAAACTTATCTCCATGAGGAAATTGATGACAAAAAGGGTGTGCTGAAGACATTGTAAACATGCTTCCACTCAAGTGACATCTTCACGCAAGGTAGGAGGTGAATTATGAGATTAAGAAGAGACCATCATGTTCAAAGGTGAAAAGTGAGGCTCAATGAGTGAATTGATGATCATCATATCCTGAATCTACCATTGTGTCCAAATCTCTTTGAGAAACAAATAAAAATGATCTAGTTAGGCTAGTGAGGCATCCAAGACCATCATGTGTGAAGGATCAAGAAGTCACCTATTCTCATGAGAGGGATATGAGAAAGAAGTGTATGAGAATCCTAAATATGATTCCATTCAAGGAGGATTTTGAATCTGGAAGGGTAAGAGGATTATATTCATATGGAGATGTTGTCATGTGAATTGACTAACCCAAAATGCAAAACTTAAACCATGAAAACTAAGCCACAATGTGAAATATTGCTCCCAAATCTTCTTGAATCCATCTTCGGGCCAACTTGCCTCATGTGTCATGATCACCTTGTCCTTGAAGGTATTACTAATGCATGGGGTGAACATGTATAATTTAAAAAGAATTTTAGCAAGGTCCATTATTCCATTCATTAAAGTGTAGTAAAAGACTAATTTGTTGGCAAGTCTAAAAAGGCCAATTTTTACCATTTCGAGCCTATGTGCATCCTCGGGAGGGTTATGAAAAGTTATTAAGTATCCAAAGGTGGTATTTGAAATCCTTTAAGGTGTTGGAATTATTTTAGGAATATTTAGGAAATTTTTAATCATTTAGGGATAGTTTGTTCAACACGGGTTTTCAGGTGCAAGGAATGAGCAATCAAATTGTGAACCTTGACTTCTCTAGCTGATTTCAAGAGCTCTGTAAGGATTTAGGAGGAAAAAAGTACGCACTAGAAATATTAAATAATACTTTACATTGTGGGAGCATCCATTTTAATCCAAGGCCACATAAGGTGATGCCAACAATCATCTTATGCTCTCAATCAATACATACCTCCCAAGAGTGTTTTAAACACTTAATTGGTGCTTGGTAATGAGCTCAATACATTGTGGAGGCTGGAAACATGTGATCCACCTTCAATTTCTAATTCCATGTGGATAAAATTTATCAAAAGGGTGCTCTATGCAATGGTATTAGAGTCTTCTATGCAATGGTGTGACTCAAGAAAACTCCTAAGTATTATAATCCAATTATATGTATATTTATCTTATAAGAATCCTTATCAACTAAGATATTATTATTTTCTTGTTAAAACCCCAAAATAGGGTTTTAGATAACTTGATAGGGAGAAAATTCATATTTCTTATCATACACACCCTTCTTGACTCATTTACCTATTGAATAAGCTCCAAGAAGATTAAATTCAAGTTTCTTATTTTACAAGCTAGATCTATGGACACTGATATACTCCCAATATTAAGCTTTAGTTGAGAAAAATTGTGAGAGTTAATGAAATACAATCAAGCTTGGAAGTAAATGCTATATTTCATGAACTACCACTATATATTTGTAATGAATTACTTAGATTTGAATATCAATAACAATAGAACACCAAGAACAGTAAAATGTAGATAAATGATCACAATATGCAAGTATAAGTTATATGACTAAGGGTGTATCATCATTTAATCCATTCCTCTTGATAGACATCAATATGTGCATCCTTCCAGTCATTGTGCATCCTTCCTCTGACTAGCCTACCTTCAGTTCAACCTTCACCCTGGCTCAAAGGAAATTCCTAACAAGGTTTTAAAGTTTTTTTAGTGTGCAAGGATGATTACCCAAGGTGATAAATTAATTTAGTAAGATTCAATGAAAGATATTTTCCTTTAAAGGCCTAAAAGGACATTTTTGGCCATTTTGTAGCTAGTAAACACACTTTGGGAATGTTTAGGGAAATTCTAAAGCATATGAGGGTGATTTTGAAGAGAATTGAAGGTGTCTGAAGTAATTTAGGAAATTTTAGGAAAGAAAATATCATTCAGGATCCATTTGTTCAACATTGGGTATTCAGGGTGTAGGGAATGAGAGCTTCAATGGTGAATGTTGTCTTTTATGGAAGATTCTAGGAGTTCCGAATGATTTTAGAGGAAAACAATATGCATCGAAATGTGTAATAGATAGTCACTTGGAAAACAAGTGTAATCAAGAGAATCATGAGGTATATGAAGGATCTGAAACATCAAGAACCTCATTAAAATTCAAGCCATCAAGGGAATGATAATCATGATCATGATGAGAAAGGATTACCATGAGTGGTGATGGTAGTCTTATCAAGATCAAAAATGTTTCATATCTCTTGAGATTGTTTGTAAACACTTAATCAATACTTAATATGTGTTCACATATTAATATTTAGGGAGTGGATTTCACAACGCTTCAATGCAGTTGGAGTTAAATAAGATGGATCTCACCCTCAAACATTCCTTCAAGTATCATTTAGGATCAATCCTTCCATATAGATGAGGAAACCTATTTCCATGAGGATAAATCAAGTGAAGATGTGTCTATATACTATAAGCATGTTTCCACTCATGTGACATCTTGGTCAGGGAAGTGAATTGTGAAGTTAAAAAGGGTGTCATCATGTTCAAAGGTGAAATGGGAATCTCATGGAGTAAGTTGAGGATCATCATATCTTGAATCTACCATCATGTTCAAAAATATTCAAGGAAAAATCCAAGATGAGATATTCAAGCTACCGAGGCATTCATGACCATCATGTGTGAAGGATCAAGGCATCATCTATCTCCATGAGAGGCATATGAGAAAAGATGTGTATGAGTATCCTAAAGTTGATTCCATCCAAGGAGGGGTAAGAGGATGATATTCATATATAAAACCATGTATGTAAGAAAGATAAATCATCTTTATTTCAATTTATTTCACTCACTTGGTAGCATTCTTAAACTCTCATTCAAACCTTGTAGTGTGATCACCTCAAAGGAGGAAGGACATTACAACCACCTCATTTCAGTCTAATAGGTGGCCACATGAAAATAATCTCATTCAGTGATAAATCCTTCCATATACATGGTGAATACCTATTTTAGTAAGTGATAGATAATTAAAAAATGGTTTGAGCATCATGGAGTTGATTTGTGATCACTAGGGTTAATTGTGGAGGCCTTGAAAAGTAAGAGAGTGATCCTTGCTCTTGCCTTGTAATTAGAAGAGAACATCATGTTCCCATCACAATTTAGATCTCATAACAGTGTTTATAAATACTTAAGTCATCACTTGAGGTTTTAGAAACATGCTTTCAACTCATGGTAACTCATTTTTACCACTTTTTCATGTTAGAAGTTTCATCACTCAAAAACACAACTTGGGGTGTTATGAAGGTGTTTTCAACTCACAAATTTTGCCCCATCCTCATGAGATCCTCACCCATGGAAAACAATAGTCTATTTATGATAGTACCCATTCCAAGAGGTACTTATCTACATTTATAAATATTCACCTATCACTATGTGGTGACCATATCTCTAGATCTAGCAAATTTAGGGTCATTTTTTCTAGAACTAAAATGGGCAGCTACACTATTTTGAAATTATTCATGAAACCTTCAAGTATTAGATAAAAATGGATGTTACCAAATATATAGGATTCACTTATATTTCCATTTCCTATTTTTTTCCTCCTAACTCTTTACGGAGATCCCAAAATCATCCAGAGAAGTCATATTTCACCATTAGAGTGTTTGTTCCATGTACCTAGAAAAACCGTTGTGGAGAAGATTGTCCTTGAATTAGAAAACCTTTCCTAAATCTTCCTAAATTGCCTCCAACACTTCTAAAATGCCCAAAAACCTAAACAATGATTATATTCTTTCCCAAAATAGACATCGATTATATAATTTAAACCCTAAAATTTTTAGGTTGAATGCTTTGAAATCTGAAAAATACCTATGTGTCGACCATGTTAGAATATGAAAACCATTTTATAAATCGTAACTAATGGAGCTATGAGACTAGTTTCATAAGGTGCGAAGAGTACCACTAATTTCTTATATTTACTAAAATAAATTTAAAGTATAATTTTTTCATGACTTATACTTAAGCTATTTATTTTAGTAAATAGATCACTCCCAAAAACACATATACCACATACCAAACAAGAATGCGAGAGCACGTTATAGGCTTGGTAATTACCAATCCTAATAATTCATAATGTGATCATATTTTCAAAAATGTGCTCGCATTTTGATTTTAAAAAAATTGTCCTCTTTTTGGCCCCCCATCTCCATGCACTTTCCCTTGCTTGTGTCATTTCATGTACTTTACTACTTTATTTATCGTTATGACTCGAAATATCCTATCTAGAGTTTAACATATCTTCTTAATTTTGTTAAATCAATCTTAAGTTTATCATTTTCTATGAATGATCCACTTAATCTCATTGGATGTCTAATAACATGGGTTTAATTAATCATGTCTCACATAAGGTTATTTCATTTAATAATTGTTGAAACAATACATGTAATCATGTGTCGTCATTGTATCATAATTAGTGTACTTTATTTTAATAAGGTACGATGGTACCATAACATTGTTTTTGTATTATTTTTTCCATGTTGTACTATACACATTGATGGCATATTTAATCATCCATAATGAAACTATAAATTCTATGATGTATAACAATAACTCATAATTGTATATTGTTGTTAATAACAAATTTTTAAACATTTTTGTTTAAATAAATCGATAAGGTTATAAATATTATTTTCATTGTAATGATATCCATTTCATATTATTTGTTGTAGATCATCATAATCTTACATTCGTAATAAATGAAAGAACCAGAAATAGTATCGTAATTAACATTTAAAATTTAATAATTTTAAATCATATATTGTTGTAAAAACAACAATAAAAACATCTTTATAACTCACAAAAAGTGATACAACAATAAGTATATTTATTCAACTTCATAAGGATAAATCCTTATTTTTTCCAAAATGATAACATACTAATTTTTCAGAATAGTACAAATAGGAAAATGCCTTTAATAATCAAAGCTAAAATAATACTTTGCTTTACAATGAAATACAAAATTCTGAATTTTTGTAAACAATAATACATGAAAAAATCATGCATATACAATCTAGTTATCACTTCACAATATTACTCTATCTTGCACACTGTAGGAGAGAGAATGTATACATGGTCAGTTCTACAAACTGACATGAATTATCTACTCATATTCATGTTGCTTAAATTGAAATAAATGATTATGATAAGGTTATCTTATGTGAAATCATAAACTTCATAATACATTTATTAAGTATACATATCATTAATCAAATGAAGTGATACTAGTATAATATAACTATTTTTCAACAAACGAAAATTCTAACTAAAAGTAATGTCATTTAGACTTGTTAAAAATGGTTTATAATGCAGTTTATTATAGCAATAAACAAGATCAAATTTCTTATATAGGATAGCCAATCTACATACTATGACACAAAAATAATATAATTTAGGTGAGTTTCATTTAGGTACAACAATGGATCTTAATTTAATGAACTTATTTATTCAATAATTCTCCTTTATGATAACTAATCACTTACATTGATTAACCTAAAAATCCATAGTCACCTAAAAGACAACTTAATAGGTTATTTTGAAATATTGACATCCTCAATGCAAGAAGATGGAACAACATCACCACAACAAGAATTCATACACTTTTAGATACCTTCTACATTATTTAGTTATAGATAATACAAAATAAAGGATCCTCAAGAAACTCATCATTCACACTTCTCATGCAAACTGTTTAACATTCACGATTCTAACAATAAATTAACACTCAAAAAAGTGATCAAATCATTCTTTAACAACATTCAAGTTCATTATTAAATAAAGAAAATAGTTTATTTTCTTGAGAAATAGACTTCATTAAGTCACAAAACAAAACTTTTCCAATTAACAACTTAAAAATAAACCTTCCCAAACAACAACATTAGTGACTCATCTCCTTAAGATATTTTTTTATGAATAAGACCATATATCTTTCCACTAGATGAGCTCGAAATGAGTGGGATTTATTTTACAAGCTAATCCTATTTAATGGAATAAATCTATCTTCATTTACAATAACCTAATAATGAAATACATGACAAGCTCAAGCATCAAGAGGGAAGTAAGGCCTTTCAAGATTTAATAATAATACCATTTTTATAAACAGTTTAAAGAAACATGTATACACATAATCGACACAAAATGAAAACCCATCCTAAAATACACAAGGAAAGGATGAAAAAAAAAAAGACTAAAAATGTTTTGGTTAGAAAGAGATGAGCTTCATTTATGAGCTGTTATTTTCCAATAATAAATTTAAATCGATTTTCCATTCGTATATCTTGGTCATTTTAAGGTTAAACCTAGAATACTAATATAACTAGTAGATCTATCCACTAAATATCAGACTCAAAAATTACAATCCAAAGAACCCCTCTATTCCATAAAGAAAAAGATTAAACAATTTCATAATCCACACAAATTGACTAACAATAACATACAAGTTTCATGATTTGTTTTCAAACAAAACATTTAAACCCATAATTTTAACAACGAAAAAGTAAACAATTATTTCGAAATAATAATTTTCATAAAACCCATTGTTTATTGTTTTCTCTCATTTTTTTCTTCAATTTTTTTAATAAAACTTAAAATCATTCTAGATTTAAAACTAGATAAGAAAACCATATTATATTCCTTTATTTTGAAATAAAACAAAGCATATAGAAAGATATGCATGCATAACTAAATACACCCTTTTTCCATTTTTTCATTTAAAAATAAGAAACCCCAAATGCGTATGCACACAAAGTAACTTCCAGTTTTTCCCAAGATCAAAATTCCCAAAACAAACACAACTCGCCATTGATATAGCTCCAAATTTTTGCATGTAACAACCATAGAAAATTTCCCATTTTTTCTCCTTTTAAGCAGATCCAAAAATAACCAAAAACTAAAAAATGTGAATGGAGGAAATGCTTACATGCCTTAGCTTACAATGCAAGCTTATCTTTTACCCAAAAAAATGTGTACTTCCATAAATAATTATCATTTTCCCTCCAAACTCTCCAAATTTCTCATACAATACACATTTCATCAAACATGTAAAGTTTTGTCTTTGACCAATTTAAATTTATTTAATCATTACATCTTTTAAACATTATCCAATATTTTGCACAATCATATGGTCGGTGACCAAAATATATACCTTTTTAATTGCCACGCATTAGCTCATAATGCAAACTTTAATAAATATAATTTCCTCAAGGTCAATGAACAATTACATTTCAACAATACCATATATAACTTTACCAAATTTTTAAACAATCATGAATGCAATATGGTCTAAGACCCTTTTAATGAAAGTAAACATTTATAATTACTTGTATATGGTCCATGACCATTTTCCGTAATGCCAAGGAGGTTCTAGCTCACAGTTATGAAATTTACTTATAAACCTTGTCATTTCAAAAAATAACCTCAACACTGCAACCGAGAAATGAAGTTAACTCAAATAATTATCTTGTAATGATGATAATCAAAAATGATAATCTAACAAATCCAACATTCAACATCACACAATTAATGCAATCGAAAAGGATGACTTGGTAAAATAAAAACAATCATATAACGTAAAAATTACACATTTATACATATGTGTTTACATATGCATTTATTTACATATGTGTATATGTTGTAGCATATACATATATGTATCATTTATTTGCACGTATAATAACATACATATAATTATTAAATCCACTTTTATAATTAATTAAATCATCAACAACCAATCATAATGACGAAAAAAAGAAATCGTTAAATCACATGGTGTGACATACTCCCCCTTAAAGAATCATCGTCTCGATGATTTTACTCATCGCTATCAAACATAATAAACAAAAATAGTCCAAACATCACTAAAATAGAAAAATAATTCACATCTTCATAAAACTTGAGAATTTTTCTAGAATTTTAGTCAATCATTACTTAGAAATATTGGTTATAACAACCTTAAAATAATAATTATTATAAAATAATCAGCTTATAACAACAATTTTCCATTTTGTCAACATTATTATCAAATAATAATTAATAAATCAATAACAGATAATCAAATAATTATTTTTATCATTGAAATAGATAAGGAAACATTTCTTTTAATTTTTCCCAAGTTGGACTATTTCATAATATTGGTCCCATTGGACCTTATATTATGCAATATATCAATTTATGAGATGTAACCTGTGAGTTTCCAACACTCGTATAGGTTCAACCATGATTATTCTTGGGTCTAGAACCTGAAAAGAGTTCCAATTTAGGACATGCGTTATATCTGAAACATATTTTTAAGAAATGAAATATGAAAAACATCATGCATTCTAGACAATGTAGGAGGTAATGCTAATTGGTATGCCACTGGACTTATAACCTTAGAATTTTGAAAGGTCCCACATATCTAGGTGAAAATTTGGCATCCTTTCCAAACGTAATTGAGCTCTTTTGGGTTTTACCCTCAAGAAGACTTTATCTCCTTACTCAAATTTCTGTCAATTCTTTTTAGAATATGTAGATTTTTTTACCTATCAATGCTTCCTTCAACCACTCATGAATGAGCTTCACTTACTTTTCCATTTCTATTAACATTTTGGGCCTACTACCTCTTTTTCCTCTATGTTATCCCAACTGATAGGAGTTCTACACCTTCTCCCATACAACACTTCAAATGGTGAAATTTTCAGTGAAGAATGATAAGTGTTATTATAGGAAAATTCAACCAATGGAAGATATTATTCCATCTAAATTGATGATCCATATGCAATACATTCTGAGCATATCCTCATAACTTGGTTAACTCTTTATGTTTAACCATTTGTTTCAGATGGTATGTTGAACTAAAGTTCAATTTTGTTCCCAAAGATGAGTTTAAAGTTTGCTAAAATCGAGAGGTCATTCTAGGATCCCTGTTAGAAATAATCAATTCTAGAACTCTGTGCAATCTGAAAATTTCATGCACAAACCATTTCACAAGTATGGGTGAATCATCCTTTAGATTACCTAGTATGAAGTGAGCTACTTTTAGTTTTTTTGACCACTACTAAAATCATGTCATGCTTGTTTTTAGACATTGGTAGTCCTTACACAAAATCCATACTAATTACTTGCCATTTGTAATGCAAAATGTTATGAGGGTACAATATACTAGCAGGATGCATGTGCTCTTCCTTTACACATTGACACTCAAGAAAATGAGAAACATAATTTTTCATGTATTTCTTCATTACTTTATAAAATTATTGTTATTTTACATCAAAAATACAATTTCGTCACTTGGGATATTTGGAATAAGGAGCATCATAATGAATTTCATTCTAAGGTCATTTCCCAAAGGAACATAAACTTTATTATCGTATCTTAAGACTCCTTCATTATAAAACTTAAATCCTTCATACCTCTTATCATTGGAAATCTTCCATTAATGTAGATTTCACATGCGATAATACGAATGAATTTATATTTTTTTCTTTACTTACTTTAAATTGTGTTTTGATGGTTACAATAATGGAAACATGATTCCTAAGACTCAAAATGGTTCTCTTTTCCTTTAATGCAAATTATGTCAAAAAATCATACCGAGAAAAAAAAAATCAAGCCACCTACACTTTCTTGCATCAAAATTAGGTCACGTAAAGATATATTTCAGCCCCAAGTGTTTTTTCAGTTTGAAAGGATTTCCTAGCAGGTAATGCCTCCAAACTTGCTAGGCATGAACTATGGAATCAAGTTCTAAGTCATGAGGAGCATAGTTTATGCTCGTACACCTTCATTTTTTTCTCTCATAAGCAATCATGTGATCATTTTGGAGAAGTATTCCACCCAAACCTTCACCCGAATAATTAGTTACCATGATGAAGCTTTCATTGGGATCCAAAATATTCTATACATGTGTTTTGTAAGCTTTTACTTTAACATATTAAATGCTATTTCACACTTATCATTCCATAGGAATTTATTTTCCTTTTTCTACAAAAAGGTTATTGGAGCAACCACTCTAGATAAATATTTCACAAATTTTCTATAATAACCAACCAACCCCATGAAGCTTCTAACTTCATATACATTCTTAGGAGTTGGCCATTTAGTTATGGATTTTATTTTCAATGGGTCAACTAAAATCCCATCTTTATTGATTATGTGCCCAAGGTACTGTACTTCATTTTAATAGAATGAACATTTTGAGATATTACCATACATTTTTCTCTTTCTAAACACATCCAACACTATTTTCAAGTGTTCATTGTGTTATTCCATGTTTTTAGAATAAATCAGAATTTCATCCAAGAAAACTAGCACAAATTTATCCAAATATTCCTGAAAAATATTGTTCATTAAGTTCATGAATCAAATTGAAGTATATGCAAGAAATTAAATGCACATGACACCAAAATTATAGTGGGAAAACAAACAAGGAGAAAACCCACTTAAAATCAAAGCCTTTTATTTGGAACACCAATTCCTAGCTTACACTGAGATTCACTTGATTAAACACCCACTTAATGTCCAAAGCACCAACTTCAAAAACATTATCAAACACGTACTTGATGAAGATTGAGCACCCACTCAGCTCATTGTACAAGATTAAATCTTGCAAGAAGCACATACTTCTTCAATATAAGCACCAAATTAGAAGACTACAAAAAAATGATCATCTAGCTCCTCTTTTGATTCATCTATAAGTCATGATCAATTTTCTAGATCAAAATTCACTCATAAGTTCATATACTACCTTACTTACTGGTTCAAAAACTTTTACACTCAATTTTCTCATGCTCATGCTCCTAGTATTGTCTCACTTTTTCAACAAGAACACCATAATATCATATCACTATATTTTTGTATATCTCTTCAAGCGGTTGTCATGTAAATTTTTGTATTCTTAACCTTTTGACTCTCCAACTTCTTTAGTTTTCAACTCACTTTAATACCTTTCATTTCCTACCTCTTATCGGATCGAGCAAGACAAAACAAAAATATCAACCTTAAGACACATCTAAGCTGTCATATGTTAGTTCTTAATATTGCAACAAAGAGTTACAAATCTGCTAAGCATGAAAAATTTACATCATCAAAGATTTTCCAAGTTTTGGCTTGTGTGTAAATGACTTCAAGTCTTGCTATCAAGAGAATGGGATTCTAACTCTTATTTCACATTTATAGGTAGAATATTGTAACTCCTAACCTTGTAAATTGACACCTTTGATGTGCTTTGATTATCTTCATAACCTTTGACATTATTAGTGAACATGTGGCACCATTTGAACTTATTTCATCTTACTTACCTATTACTTTCTCAAGAGAGAACTCTGTCATACCAACACTAACTATTTTTGGACTCTTTGCATGTTCGGGGTAGTTACACTCAAGTGATTGGCAATAATAAGAAAGATGACTATTACCATTACATTTTGAGTATGTACCTTACTCATTTCAACTCCAAAATTTTGAGGATAGGTCTACATACTGAGACCAACACATATTGAAGAGACAAATTAACCTCTAGACTTCACTATCGGATCTTACAATATCCTTTACTCATACCTGCACTCAGAAGGAGATTACAAGTTTTCATTTTTGAATTTGACATGATTTATTGTTCCTTAAACAATGAGAGAGAGAGAGAGAATACAATGTGCACAAGACAAATTTTTGTCTTTGCTAACAATGTGCATGAGGGTTTTAGTGAAGCAAACCCTAGGTCTCTAAAGGAGCACTCATAAGCACCATATAATCACTTTAACCATTACAAATGTGAGAGTACCTTACTAACATACCTATTCAACAGATTAGAGGATCCATTTCCTTATCGCACAATTGTATTCCTTCAAATATTTAAGGGTACAACACTGGTTCTTGAGGCCATCACAAATAATTTGTTCATTTGTTCAAGTTTGCCTCACTTCTGTATAGGGATCATTGTATTTTATATAATAATATGTTCCTTAAGAGCACACCACACTGTGAAGATAAAGACTTCAAACCTCGTTTAGATTTGTGCCAAACATTCATTCATTTAGCTCCAGGTGACATAACTAGATATTTTCATCTTTGTTTTGGATAGAACATGAAGATTCCAATTCTACAAGACTTGTATAGTGGTTTGTCATCTGATCAAGAACTTGTTTCATCTTGCAGCAACATCAATCACTCCTATTCACTTAAGTTGACCATACACAGAGTCACTTTTGTGCTACTCGTACACTGGTTTTTCAAGAGTGGAGACTCCTTTGGATTTTGACAAGAACTTTAAACCACAAGATAAGACCTATGACCACATTATGTACCCCTTTTCACAATTGAAGAACATATAACAAATTAGAAAACTTTGTATGAAAAACACATTTTTTGTACATGGAAAACCATTTATTTCAAGTCCAAAAATTAAATTTGACATGCACCTTCAAAGATTTTAAATTTTTAAGAACCTTGTGAGCCTTTGAAACATCATGAACAAAAATATTGATTCCTTATAATTTATCATACAAGAGATATGATTTTAAATACAACTTTTTTCTATCAACTCAAGAACATGCTTGAAAGCCGGAAAAACAATCTTAGGTTAATGGTGATAACATCTATAAAAAACAATGAATTGAGAACAAAATTCTACACCCTATTTCTAGATGAATTTAATACAAAAATTATCTTATGATTTATCCAAGAAATAGCGTATATATATATTTTGACACCTAAGAATCTCAAGTTTTCTAAATGAGACTTTCTCAAAACCCAATCTTACAAAATATTGGATATCTTGCTCATATGCTCTCATGGAGAGATAAAATTTTGCATGGAGATCAAAGACACCTTCCTCCACCATATATAATGATTGGTTTATAAAAAAAATCCCTGAACCAGTCTAGCCCATCTCATTTAGCTCAAATATAGTTTGAGTTCTTAAGGGTAGTTTTAGGTAGAAGTTACATTTTGCTTCTATTGCATGTTTCTTGACCTCATAAGCCATGAAATTAGTTTTAACACTTGAAATACTCATGTTACAAATGCCTGGATAATTTTATTTCCTTCACTACTTCACTTTGCTAGACCCCCGCGAATTAGGCTTGTGTACTAGAGCTAGTGTTGCTTGGTTCTCTGTTTGAGAAAGAGAGTGACCTGAAATGCTTGACTTAAGCCTTCTTCCATCTCTTGAGACTCCTTTTGATTAACTAGGATGGTAAATGTCTTCATTTATCCCTTTATGAAATGCATCATGCCTCCAAATTTGAAGATCTAGAGTGAAGATTCTCGAGTCACAAGACTATGAGCTTGAGTAGATACCTACAAGACCCTTAGTAGCCTTTGAAAGAAATGAGAACATACTAAACATGACATAAATACCTGATATAATCCAAAAATATGATACAATCGACAAAAAACCAACATGTATGAATCACATGACTCATATACACTTTGAGAGCATCATCAATTAGACTCAAAACCCTGTGACACTATGAAAACACCATTTCCATGACAAAGATGACCCAGGATGTCATGAAATGATGCACTACAACATCAATGACAACATGACACAATGTGAGAAACAATCTCTCCCTTTGTCCATGATGTTAACACTCACACATGCCAAGACAAATTGATGACAAAGCTCAAATGGTGACAATTCACATGACTAACCAAAAATATATTCTCCCAGGATCATATTCTCCCCCTTTGAAATCCATGAAAAAGATGGGGTAAAAAAGGAAGTGACAAGAAACAACATGAGATATGACTTACCTCTTAAATTGCTCCCCCTTGTGCTTTAGGCATACTTGAGACCATAGAAACACCATTCACGATTCATTATTACATAAAGAAAAGACTGATTTCCATTAATATCTCGAATAGCATAGATCTGTAGACAACTATCTTGTGTGAAAGAATACTATGGACAACATCAAACAAGATTTTAAATGCAAATTAGTACATTGAGCTAGTGAACTAGCTCCCCCTCACTTGAAGCCATTTTTGCACATTACATGAGCTGATTTTGCAAGATAAGTGCTCCCTTTAGTTGTCCAATTCCTATTAGCTACTTTGTTGGGATCGGGAATGACCCCTAACTCATCTCTGAGATGCTCAAAAGTTGCTTTAGGCGTATTTTGGTCATGATATAAGTAATTTCTTTTTTTTCTTACATATTCAAGATTTATTTTCTTATCATTGACGTTCTCTCTTAGGAAGTGAAATCTGATTGGAACATGTTTGGTCTTTGAGTGGAACACTAGATTTTGGAGACTCGAATGACACTAATGCTATCATAAAGAAAAGGAGTTAGGTCATCAAACCTTACATTGTAGTCCTCCAATGTTTGCCTCATCCAAAGAACCTGAGTACACCACATGGAAACAACTATGTACTAAAATTCACAAGTTGACAATGCCACTAAATATTACTTCTTTCTCAATCATGATATTAGACACTTTCCAAAAAGAAGGCACCACGAATTGTAGTTTTCATATCATCAATGTTTCCAGCCTAATCAACATCAATGTATTCCCTTATGTTGAATTCCTTGCTCACAGGATACCAAAGACCATATTCTAATGTTCCCATGAGATATATTAGTATTCTTTTAACTGCTTTGAGGTGTGTTTCTCTTGGATTTTCTTGAAATCTTCCAGCTAGAACCACAACTTGCATAATGTCAGGTCTTGATGTAGTAGAGTAGAGAAGGATGCCTATCATAGAAATATATAATGTTTTGTCCACTTTTGGTGAGTTTTCTTATTTTCTCAAATTTCATCCCACCTCCATTGGTGTGCCTATAGGTTTGTACTCTTCCATTTTGAATCTTTTGAGCATTTCCTTTATATATTTATCTTGAGATATGAAGACGCCTTGATCGATTGGATTATTTAAAGGCCTAGAAAGAATGAGATGTCACAAAGAATAGAAATTTCAAACTATTTTCTCATTACATCAACAAATTCATGAGTCATCCTTTCATGATCCCCTCAAAATATGATATCATCCACATAGACTATGACAATTAGTATATGGTATCCTTCTTCTTTGATGTAGAGATTGCTATCACCACTCCCTTTCTAAAACCTTTCTTAATTAGATATGCATCTAGCCTGCTATACCAAGCTCTAGGAGCTTGTTTGAGTCCATATAAGGCCTTTTTATATTTGCAAACATAATCCTTATCTCTAGTTAAAGAGAATCCTTCAAGTTGTTCAATATATACCTCCTCATTTAAGTTTCCATTTAGAAAAGTAGACTTGACATCCATTTGAAAAATTCTAATTTTCTTGTGAGCAACATATGCCAAGAACAATCGATTGCTTCCATCCTTGCCACTGGTGCAAATGTTTCATCAAAATCAATTCCTTCCATTTGTACATAGCCCTTACATACAAGTATTTATTTGTTTCTTGTCACTTCACCTTTTTCATTCATTTTATTTCTGAACACCCATTTTGTTCCTATAAAATTCTTATCTTTTGGCCTAGGCACAAGCTCCCATGTTTCATTCTTCTCAATTTGGTCAAGCTCTTCATTCATGGCATCTACCCAATGTTGGTCATGGCTGGATTCTTTCACATCCTTGGGTTCTATCATGGATAAGAGGGCTATTTATTCATTATTTTGTTGGCTTCTTAGATTTATTCTTTAAGCACACCTCCTTCTTTACTTCCTATGATTTGATTTGTTGGATGATCCCTCCTAACTTATCTTGAAGGTGTTGTAGACACCAAAATTTGGTATTGCTACCCTTGTCACCTATGTCCGCTTCTTTCACCATGGCCCTATCTAGACCCCTTTTATTCTAATTCATATTTTTTCCCATATTTCCTATCCATTATCCTATCAAATTTAATTCTTAATTAATCCTCATTGATAATCCTCTAATCCTAATCTCATTAGTTAATTATTCCTAGTTTCCCTTCTCTAGGTTGTTTATTATCTCTAACTACCTAGTTGTTTATCCCTAGGCTATCCCTAGCTTTTATTTAATCTATTTCACCTCCCACCTACCCATGACACTTCCCTAGGAAACCCTAACCCACCTATATGCTTTAAAGCACTTATCCCAATCCATAAAAGCCCCATCTCTCGAATAAATCACCCTTCCACCGCCCAAAGGGATGGTTCCTGTAGTTAGCGGTGACCCACCTTGCTGTCAACCTTATAAAGTTGGTTTCACCCCCCTTCAAAATGAGGCATAATCAGATTTTTCTTCTATTGTGCAAACTTATCTTCAAGCTTGAGCTTTTTTACAACTATTTCAGTCTTTTTGGAGTCCATTTGAGCTTGTTTTGCATCACTTGTGGAGACTTTGGGAATTTTACCTTAACTTTGTGTTGGTTTATGCTATCATTTCTTATCATTACTATTATCTTCTAAAAACTAACATTTTTCAGTCCAACTACCATCGACATTCATTTTCAGCCTCTTCTTTCAGTCATCTTTTCTCGCAAGTTGTCCACTCAACTCATCCACCTTCAACATTGTTTAGGATTGCTCATGGCACCATCGACCCACTTCGTGTGTGTTGTCATCCATTTTTTCATCCAGATCCTCATCGGTGTGTTTATTTGTTATGTTTCCATTTCTAGCTCTCATATCTATCATTCTGCTTCTCTGTCAGTCTAAATCTATTATACCTGTCTCCAATCACTGCCAACTCAGACTCAGCCACCGTCAACCCGAGCCCTATTTCTACCCAACCCATCCAAATCTCTATTTTATTGAATCCTTTTTGTTTCCTTGTCTTATATTTTTCTTTTCGCAGTTCGTGTCTATGTTCTCAAACATCGTGATCATATGATCTCGCATTCGGATCCCTCTAGATCCACATTTTCAGCTTGATGTATAGATCCACCCACTCAGTCACTGACCCAACCCGCCTTCTTTACCTGGGTTGCCATCGACCTAGTCAGTACAATTTAGTTTGTGTTGATTTAGATCATATATGCACTTTTCATCCATTTATGTAATTTCCAAATTTTATTTAGCTTTAGTTTCTACATGTTATTAAGCCATTTCATTGATTTTATGATCTTTTATCAAACACAGTGGTTGACATCCACATAAGGAAGTTAACTCTTCTTGGAATTGACTTTGTCGGGTAACCCCCTTATCTGCCATATAATCCATTTTCCTCTTAGTTACCTTTTTTGTGTAGGTTCATCAAATTTGCAGCAAGGAAGTTACTTTACGCCCATCCATTTGCATCCATCTTACATCAAGGTACCTTAAACCCTTGAATTTTTGAGTTTTTTTATTTTCTTTAGTATTTAGTTCACTAATCTAAATAGGAAAGAGAAAACTTGGTCAACACATATCTTGGTGTCATGCCTCTCTTCCACTTCTTCCACCTCATCATGTATGCTTTCTACTTCATCATCATATTCTTGATCATCAATGCAAGGTGCATCATCTTCATGGATTTCCTTAAGATGATTTCTGATCTTTAAAGGTTGAGAATAATATATCTTCACATTTATGCCATCAACTACATTTTGAAGCTTTTTTTTTTTCTAGCACCTATAAGCAACAATAATTGATGAATACCTAAGAAATGTGCCCTAATCACACATAGAATTAAATTTTCCCAAATTATCTTCATATCTCTAAATATAACACTTTCTTCCAAAGACTCTTACTTCACGTTGGATTCCTCCCTTTCCAAAGTTCATTTGGTGTTTTTCGATAGTCACTCGAATTGAGATCTATTTAGTGTGTAGAAATTTGTACACATTGCCTCACTCCAATATCTATTAGGAAGTCTTAATTCATTCAAAATAGTCCTACTAATTTCTTGCACGATTCATTATTTATTTCAACCACCCCATTTTATTGAGGCATCCTAGCAAATGAGAATTGTCTTTGTATTCCATGTTATTTGTAATAGTCATCAAATTCATTATACCAAAACTTTCACCCCTATATGATCTTAAGCATTTTATTTTTGTGTTCTTTAATCAAGTTCTTTAAAGGTTTTGAATATATCCAAGGCTTCTGATTTGTGTCTTAAGTAAGCTGCCCATGCCATTCTAGTGAATTCAACTATTAAGAGCATTAAATACTCATCTCCTTGCATACTTGTAGTCCTTGTAGGCCCACACAAATCTATACGAATTAGCTCTAAAGGTTGAGTTGTGGAGTACTCTTTGGACTTGAAAGACCTTCTTGTTTGTTTACCATGAAGACAAGTATTGCACATAGGATCTATTGGTTTTACAATCTTTGGCATGTTTCTAACTCCATATTTAGCACTTAACTTCAAAATATTTTCAAAGCTGAGATGTCCTAATCTCCTGTGCCACAACCAACTATCATAAATTTTGCTTGTAATATTTTTTCTTTATTTACTTATTTGAGCACATACATGTTGTTCTTTGTCCTTTTTCTCTTCCAAATCTCTTTCCTAATTTTCCATCAACAATTTCACACCCTTTATCATTGAAGATCAGATTGTAGCCTTGTTTACACATTTGACTAACACTCAGGAGATTGTGTTTGAGCCCTTCAACATATAGAACATTCTCAATGATTGTTTTTCCATTGTCAAGACTAAGAGTTCCCTTTCCCACAATATTTTCTGAATTATTGTCACCAAATCTAATAACACTTGATGCATCATTTGAAAAATAAATGAATTTTATTTTGTCACCTATCATATGACTAGAGCAACCACTATCCAAGTACCAAATCATTCCCTCATCTTGCACATGGAATGCAGTTTGTGCTATCAAACCAAGTTCTCCTTTCTTGTTGGATCCATCTTTCACAACATATATCCACTTGTTTTGTCTAGGTGTTTATGGGTTGCACATGCTAGCTATGTGACCATCCTTTTGGAATTTTTAGCACACAAGGTTATGACTCATTATTGTATGTTTTAAGTTATAGTTTCTCCTATTTCCTCTAGTATTTCTTCTATATTTTGTAGCTTTGTGTCCAAACATGTTACATGAAAAAAATAACCATAGAAGGAATGAGAATACCTCATAACATAGGTGATTATAGGAGAGTTTTTCCTTCTCTTTTTAGATTTTTGGCCTCCTTGTTCGTGGTGTGAGATATGTTTGGTGTAGACTTATCTTCCTTATTCTTGGATAGTTCAACTTCTTTGGCTTCTTCCTTGAAACCTATCCCTAATTTTTCATTTGTATCCCTTTGAGAACTTATAATATTAGCTAAATAATTTGAGATCTTTCCTAAGTTCTCAAAAACTTTGAGTTTATTAATCACTTTCTCCAATTCAGCCTTTTGAATTTCTAAATTAGACCTCAAGATTAAGCACTCTTCTTCCTTTTCCTTATAGGATTGAGAGATATTTTAAAGCTGAGATTCAATTTCTTTGAGCTCATTGGTTCCTTATTCTTCCTTTGGAATTTACCTTCTTTCAAAAATATGAATTTTTTCTTCATAATCTTTCAAGGTGCATCTTAACTTTTAGTTCCTTCTTCTACATAATTGTAGTTCTTCAAGAGCACTTACAAGTTCAGCTTCTAGATTTACTTTTGCCTCTTCTTCATTAGAGTCTTCATAATTGACTGAGTTCTTACCTTTAGTGTTGCATTCATGAGAATTATCCAAGGCCATGAATAAGGTTTCACATTGAGTTCCATTTTCCTCACTCTCTGAGCTGCTTGAAACACTTGATTCAAAGTCACTTGACTTTTCCTTTGAGTAGAAGTTTTTCTTGTTCTTGAAGAACTTCTTCTTTCCTTCCTTCTTCTTTAAGTTCATATTTTTCTTTCCATGCTTATGACCTTCTTCACCATGTTCAAACTGAGCTTCCTTGTTTTTTTTTGGGCATTTAGCAGCAAAGTGTCCTACTTGTCCACAATTGAAGCACTTGAAAGGGAGTTTACCTTTATATTTTCCTGAGCCTCTTCCTAGTCTTTTACAAACATTACTTCAATATTTTCATCATCTTCTTCACCTTCCAAATATGATTATTGTTTATATTTATTGGATTGAGTCTCTTTATTGTCTTTGAATGTAACTTCCTTCTTGACAGATTTGACTCCTATTGTTCTCATTTAATATGCTAATAGAATGCTTTGTAATTCATCCAATGTCAAATTTTTCTGGTCTTTTTCTTCCTCAACAACTTGAGACCTTTGAATCATACTTAGAGGTCAATGATATTAGGAATTTTTGAACTATGGTAGTTTATTCTAGCTTTTCACCTAAACCTATAATCATATTGATCACTTCATCCACCTTATGCATGTAGGATGTAATGTTATCATCCTCTTTCATCTTCAAGCTTTCAAATTGAGATCTATAGGTCTATAGCTTGGCAAGTTTTAATTTTTAATCCCCTTCATAAATTATTTAGAACTCGTCCCACATACTCTGGTTGTGGTACAATGTATTACTTTTACAAATTCAGTTTTAGTTAGGCCACAAAGGATGGCATTCATGGCTCTTAAGTTACTCTCATATGTTGCCTTATCTATTATAGAGGTAATTGGAGTGCTTGGGGAAGTATAAACTTTATCCACACTTTCCCATATGTCAAATCTAAGTGACATGAGATAAGTCCTCATTCTTATCCTCTAGAATGCATAGTTTGTCCCATTGATGAGAGGTGATCTTGACATTGATAATTCACCTTGTGCTTGAGTGTTTTACATGCTTATGAATAGAGGATCACCTTGAAGATGTTAAGATTCAAAAAATTCCCTACTTTGATACCAATTGTTAGATATCACAAGCACTAAGAGGGGGTCAATAAGTGCCGAGAAAAGTTATACATGAAGTGACACAAGAAATAAGCAAGATAAACAATACCCTAAGTACAATGGAGAGATATAATACTTATCTAATTTCATAATAAATCTTGGATTGTGTGAATTTGGAAAAATGGTAAAACCAGAACATAGGATGTCATAAAAAAACCTAGAAAAATTTAGAATTTCATAAGAAGGTTGGACCAGGGTGCCTAGGGAAGTACTAATGTGCCTAGCACTAGGATCCATGTCTGGGTGCCAAAGTCTACGCAAAAGCACAGAAAATTATCTTCACGGTAAGTTAGTTGTTGCAATCCTTTGATGCCTATCACTATAATGTCACATAGTGATCGCCGATGTTGTTGATAACCTGCAATAAAGATATGACTGTAAAACCCCAAAACACATCAAATCCTAAAAATAAAATAATAAAAAATGGGGTTGGACTATCCTAGGCTATCAACAAGTTGAACTTACGACCGAGCACTACACTACATCTCAGACCTAATGTAGTTCTATGTGTGTGTGTTGAAATCGTTCCCTAGGTGGCTCTTGTGCATGTCACACTTGATAGCGAGCAAGTAGCTAGATGTAAAAAATGTAAATAGATGTGTGCATGGAAAAATGAACTTCCCCTCCTATGCGTGTATGTAGAATAACCAGTCCCTTATCCCTTGAGTGAAGTTAGATGGATGCTTTGATGCTCTTTAGATGCCTTTAGATGCAACCTTAGGTGGTGATAGTAGATGCTTAGAGCTTGGTCCTTTAATTTAATCCCATAACATTGTATTTATATGATTCCCTTGTTTGAATTTTGTAATTGATCACTAAAAGGATGACCCCTAAGAGAAAAGAATACCAATAGCTAAAATAGACCCAAAAGGAGTGAGTAAGATACAAAGAGGTCTAGGGTGCTCCAGAAGGGATGAGGGCTCTTAAGTGTTTGTGTCCTAGCTAGACGTTGGTGTCCAAAGCCGGAAGAGGTGAAGTGTCAAAGGTAAAGCTGGGTAGTAAGGTGTGCAAGACCAAAGAGGAGACCAGAAAGGAACCTAAGAGGCCAAAAATAGTGATCAATTAGTATTTTTTTCCCTTAGGAATCATATGAATGTAATCTATGTGATTAGGACCTAGAAATGTACCCAAGTGCATGGTGTAGAGTTTACAAAGAGACTAAAAATATTAATTAGGTTATGATTGGATCACTTTAAATATAAGGCACGATTAAGTAAACATATCCTTAACAACTAATGATATGTTGTGATATCACAAAAAGAGATACTCATTAAATTTAGTAACAAGACAAGTTACTATAGTTCTCTATCGGGAAAAGGATAACGTGTCTTGACACCTAATATCCTAACAAAAATATGTACCTAGTATTAACTCAAAAAGATAGTAATTAGTGTAAATGAAGTGTGGGTGTTATGACCCACCTTTCCATTTGATTGAACCCTATCCATACCATCTTAGGATGGCTATGGGAAGGGTAGTGAGTAATTAATGATGAAATTCATTATGTGGTCACTATATTTCCCATAAGGATCCTAATATGGGACCAGTAGTGTACCTTTGAGTAGAGTTGATGAGTCCTAGTTCCTACTTCTTCAAAACAGAATTAAATTTCTTAAACAATAAAATTGAGATCTAGATAACTATGTAGAGATGGTTGTGTGGTGAGAGACAAGTTTCATTGACTTATGTGTGGTCATGAAACTAAGCTTGCATTTCTCACTTGAAAACTTGGCCAAGTAGTGTAGCTAGTTGATTACACTATTTGTTCACCATACTCCTATTCTATAGTGTTAGATGCCGGATGGATTATAGCTTGTATGTTCTCTAGGTTAACACATAGGAGTTACACATAGTTCTCAAGATCTGTTAAAAGGGTTTAACCAAAAGTATACAAGTTATACTCACTCGGTTAGAGTGATGATAAGGGGGATCGGGTAGATCTAATGGACCCTTACAGTTGCACATGGTTATCATTTATTATCAAATGGATTGTAAATATTTTATTATGTTAGATTTTAATTGTTGTTAGCTAAAATTCATTAAATCCATTAATTTTTATTAAGGGTTCACTTTTAAAAATTCCCTTAATTTGGATGAAGTATAACATGGGTATTACAAAGGGCAGTGTCTCAAGTTGAACCCATGAAAGGTTTAACCTAGCACAAATTCAATTCCAACACTTTTCAGCAAAAGGACTGTGAACCAACAAATGATTCAAATCATCCTTCTCATAACACAACACACACCTTGTTGGTCCGTTCTTCCCTTTTAAGTATCTCCTTATTTGAGTAAGAATTTTTCCCTTATGGGTGATCCAAGAAAATGCTCAAGCTTTTGAGGGAAGAATTTGAACCAACATTCTATACATTATTTCTCCTTGAAGCCTTCTTCAATTACTAACTTCATATAACCACATTCGGTTGTGTAATTTCCTCGACTTTGAAGTTTTCCAGATGATTTCATCATTATGAGGGGAAAAGGATAATTCTCTCAATGTTAATTCTAATTTGAACTGTAATTTAGTCTCCTCTAAAATGGATATTTCCCCTAGCTCTTTCCAACCCATGCATGGAGGATCGGGAGAGATCTTGATCCCATAATCCTTTACTTTATCACCCTAGAGAGGGATTAGAATCAATTTTAGCTCTTGAAATTTTGGCTTCCCTCCCAAGGTGGGAAATCATTCTAAGAGTTTTTCCAAAATCTTGCAATCTCTCCATTTCCAATCAACCAGGAGAATGACTGAGTAAATGTTTTCCTATAAGAGAGAATAAATTTATAAAAATGGGAGCCTCAAGGTGGTTTTTCAATGGATAAAAGAGCAATAAGGGAGGGCACTCTCAAATATTTATTTTCCAAGATTTTACTCAAAGGACTAGTGGTTTAAATAGAAGATGCCACACCAATTTGGAACCTAGAGCTAGATTCTATTTTTCCAAATTGATTATCCCTGCCCCTCCATAGTTATTAGGCAAAGATATAGTTTCTCATTTGACCAAAACTATCTTCTTGGTTTCCTTTGTTCCTTTCCATAAGAAATTTCTTAATATTCTAATTAATTTTGATAGCACCAATTTTGGAATTTTTAAGACATAGTCTATTAGTAGGTAGAACATTTAGGGATATTTTAATTAGTAGAATTCTTCTATCAAAGGATAATCATCTCCCCTTCCAAGATTGAAGCTGGTTTTTGAAGACCTTCAATGTATTATTCCAAAAAAACTAGTCCTAATGAAGAGAGGGATTCCATGGCATTTTTGTGGAAGCTTTCCTATATTGAAACCAAATATCCGTTAAATCCTCTCTAAAAGAATTTTGGGATAGTTTAAGAATAAAATTATTGATTTTGGCTTACTAATCACCTGCCCAACATCAATTGAATAAGAATCCAATAATTCCCTAATCTATTGGCTTCTGGATGAAAGTCTCTCGAATAAAAAGGAATCATCCACAAATTGTTGATGAGATAATGGATCCGTTTTATGCCACCCTTAGACCATGAATACTACCCTCTTGTATCATTTCCTAAATTGATCTCCCTAATGCTTCTACAACTATAATGTATAAAAAGAAGAGAGTGGATTCCCCTATCTCGATTTCTCTAGTTCTCCTAAAGAAACCTTCAGCTGAGACATTCACTATAATCGAATAACATGGGGTAGAAATACAACTAAAAATCCATTCATAGAGAAGCAGAGAGAACCCAAATTTCATTAGAACCTTTATTAATAACCTCCAGTTAACCCTTTCATAAGCTTTACTTCTATCTATCTTGAGAAGCATACTGGGATTCCTATTGATGGTCAAAGAGTGCAGCAATTCATGAGCAATAATGACTCCTTCAAAATAGTTCTTCTAAGCATAAAACCACTCTACTCTTAAGAAATTAGCAATTCTAGTAAAATATTAAATATTAAAGCAATGGATTTGGAGATAATATTATATGTAGTATCACAAAAAAATATTGGGTGGAAATTCTCAAAGGAATCATGTCTTTCCTTTTTAGGGAAAGGGCTTATAAAGGTGCAATTGAACATATTTTGGATTCTCTTTGATTTTTGAGAATCCTCTACTACTACAACCCAAAAATATTTAATGACAATATGTCAAAATTCTTGAAATAAATCCACCTAAAAACCATCGAGGCTAGGAGTTTTGTTTTTCATAGAAAAAAAAACTCTCGAAACCTCTTCCAAAGAAAATGGATCCAATAGCATTTTATTTTGCTCTTTTATGACTAGATATGGAATATTCCGAGTATTTCATTTTGAGATTGCAAAAAAGATAGAAGATCTCCCCATTAGATTTGAAAAAGGAGCGCCTCTTCTTTTATACCTTCCTGATCCTGAATTATCTCCCCATTACCATTTTTAATGCTTGATATAAAATTAGAACTCCTTATAGCTCTTACTGAGGCATGATAATATTTAGTATTCATATCACCTTCCTTGAGCCAATTCTCCCTTGATTTTTGTTTCCAATAGATTTCTTCATGCATCAACAATTCTCCTAGTTCACCTAGCAGTTCTTTCTCCTTTTGAAAATCCTCCTGACCCATGCCTCTCACAAACACTTGCTCATTCAAATCGTGAAGCTGCTTTTCCACTCTAATTTTTTCTTGGAAAATATTCTTAAAATGAAATTCATTCCATCCTAAAAAAATTCTTTGATAAGTTTTAGTTTCTAAGGAAGGATATACATTTTTGAGCCCCCAATTTTGAAGGAGGTCCTCTAATAATTTATTAGCTTGAGACGGGAGAGGGTCTCTAAGCTAGATTAGCTCAAACTTAAAAGGTAATTTTATAGGGGCTATTTCATGATTAGAAGAAATTACAATAGGGTAGAAATCTGATCCAGAAAATGGTATAATTAATATTTCTATAAAAATATTGCCTTGTATCTATAGAGTAATATCTAGAAAATGATTTAATCTCTCAAATATATTTTTAAATCCAAGCCTCCTATTTGACCAAGTTAACCAACCTTGCTTTGGGTCTATATCCAAAAGAGAATTATTTTGAACAAAAGAATTAAAATCCAATTGAGATTGAGTATTTCTTACCAGACCTCATGATTTCTCTTTATTAGACAAGATGGCATTAAATTCACCACCCAACATGATGAGATGATCCTTCCTAGTTTGAATTTCCTCTTAGAGCTCCTACCACAACAACCTTTTATTTTCTAGATTGGACGGTCCATAAAAATTAAAAATAAATAAATCGTCATGGTCCCTAAGGGGATAAATTCAACATAATTTCCATTTCTATTTCACCACCTCTACTTGAGTTTTATTGATTTTCTACATAATACCTAATCCCGACTTTCCCATTAAGCATCCATGAATACTCCAGACTAGCCCTTAAAACTTTTAGACCAACAATTTAATAATTCTTTTACCATCATATTTGTTTCTTATAGAATAAAAATTCCTACATCTTGGGAAAAAATGCAACACTTCACCAAGTGTCACTTGTTAAAGGAATTCAAGCCCCTAACATTCCATGAAAGGATTTTACATCTTCTTGGAAAGGACCCCATCTTTAGGATTTCTAAAGTTCAAGGTTTTTTTCCATTTGCCACTTTCTTTGCTACTTTCTATTTTGATTTGCAACCCTTTTTTCCTACAGAACCACAATCGGCCACCTTCAAACCATTTTATGAAGATGTCAAACTGTTAGGGACTAATGAAAGATTTGGATCTTTCTCCAATTCATCAAAATCCTCCTTCTCATGATATGAGTCATATTTTCTTCTTCTTATTCTTCCTTAAAATTCTTGATCCACTCATTTAAATATTTTAGATAATTTTCTTTACTTGAAGTAAAGCCTTCATTCAATAAAGAAAATAACTTTGTTGATTCTATCATCCATTTAAGGTGACCAATCTAATTACATCTAAAACATTTATGCTAAATTTTCTTATAGTCCACCCTTTGTTTCCATTCACTTAAGGGAGATTTGATGACAATAAAATGAGGTAGATCATTCTCTAAATCCAAAGCCACACATACTCTAGTAAAGGAACAAAATGATCCTTCAGAGTTCTTGGATTGATCCCTAACACTCGCAACTTTTCCATAAATCTTATAAAGGATCTTTATATTTAAATACTCCAAGGAAGCAAGAAGATCCAAATCCGGACTAGTGTTTCTCCGAATGAGGTTGAACATACATCAAAGTTCATAACCTAGGGTTGAAGTTAAATACCCACTTCTCCCATTAACCAATCTCTTCTTCTTAAGGAAAGAGACTTGAATCCTACTTCCCACCGATAATCGCACCATTGTTAAATTTCCTTTTTGTTAACCATCTACTGGGAATTTGGAAATTAGGGCACGAATCCTCATAATCGCGATTTCCTCCTCCACCTTGAGATCCAAAACCACTTTTTCCCTCCCGATCCCTCCCACTCCAAATTTAGGTTTAGATGAACCATCTAGATTCTATTGTTAGAGTTCTTTGAATGTAAAGTGTCTTCTACCCACTCTTCCCGAGCTCTCCTCTATAGAAAACTATAACTCACCACCTTTCCATCCATTTTCACCACCTTTTCTTAATTTGCTAATTTTTGCTAACCAAATTTTCCCTCATTCAAATTTTTTTCCTACACTTTGGATGGTAAACACTTATTATACCAAAGCTATGAAATGGATTAGTGGAGGATAAATTTCTCTAAGTGGGACATGGAGGTGGGCTTGGGTCCTTAATGTCCATCGAGTGATCCACATTCAGAGTGTCCCACTATGTTCCACTTGGTCGACATGGAGAAGTTTGACCCCTACCTCAAGGTTTCCGCATGGATACTTATTGAAAGTGTCAAATGGACTCAATGGGAATGGAACTTAGGTTTATGATTACAAACTACTTGTAACTCATCAATAGACCAATAACTTTAGTCAAAAAAATTGGATGGTAAACACTTTTAATATTCTAGAGCTATAAATTAGAGTGGTGGAGGATAACGTTCTCTAAGTGGGACGTGGAGATGGGATTAGGTCCTTAATTTCCTTTGAGTTGTCCAAATTTAGAGGACCACGTTATGTTCTCGCTTGGTTCATATGGAGAAGTTTGACCCCTACCTCAAGGTCTCCCCATGGCCACTTATTGAAAGTGTCTAATGGAATCAATGGGAATGGAAATTGGGTTGATGATTAAAAACTACTTGTAACTCACCAATAGCCCAAGACCTTGAGTCCAATATCTATATCATCTTAAATTTATACTCAAAAATAAATTATCACTAGACTTGTGAAAATTTTCCTAATTGCAATCATCTAAATGAGTATGGGAGAGGATGTGTTAAAGTAGAATTGTAATATGTTTAGATATATCTTGAGATATGATGTTATTTCAAATCCCACTATGGATGATAATATGAATAGGTTTTCATTTCCCCAAAACCATGTGTGGAAGGGACACTCACATTCCTTTAAAGAATTTGTGAAAAGGGCACTTTGGTGCTTAACAAAAAAAAAAATTCTATATATGTTTCATATGTATTATTTCAACCTAGTGTAGATTATGCACATAGTGATTGCTACGAGTTGCATTTAGAGTTTTCATTTTTGGGTGTGAAATAAATTTTGGTGGCACCACTTATCACCTAATTTAATCTTTATTTATTTTATAAGGTGTATGATCCTTTTTGTATTATGTGGCCTTCTTAGGATAATCTCCTTATAATGTGTGTGTTTTCTATAAAGTGGGTTGAGATGGTGCATCATGTACAAGATATATTTTCATGCAAATATGGATAAAGATGGGGAAAACCACTTCATTTTTTCTTTGGCTTCTAAAAGGAACAATAAGAAGATTTTTCCAATCCACAAAGATCTCAGATGATAATAGAAAATCATATTTAATAAGTTGAAAGTAATTTTTTAGAATAACCTTACAAAAGGATTTACAAACAAAGAGTTATAATATCATATATGTAAATCCATCATAATGCAATGAATTAACTCAATAATCAAGATGTACATATAGGAGGAAGGAAGTGTAACTACTACCTAGATCAGTGGTGAAGAACTCCCACTAATTGATACCGGCAATTAATCTAACTCCACACAACTAGTACACCTAAGAAAACTAACTCAACAAGTGTACATATAGCTTAAGTGCAATAATTATCCTAATTTACAAATAAAAGGATAAATAATAACCTATACTAACACCCCCGTAACTATAGCTTAGGTGGAAAGAAAATAAGGTGGGTCTCGATAATAAGGCTTGATGAGGTACCCACGTACAATAACTAGAAAAAGGAGTTACCATGGATGAAAAAAATCACCGCAAGGTACCCAAAAACTAGTAACAACAAAGTAGAGAGAAAAAAACCAAATAAAAGTAATCCCAAGAATATCGGATAAAAACTCATAAAATATTGAAGAAGTTTGGTATGTATTATGATTTTAATCCATTGCTCAATCACAAAAATTAAATATAACTAAAAAATAGGGCTACACATGAACAGCTCCATAATTGGAGAGTATACATAGAGTGATGTTGAAAGTGTAAAAACACCATACATAATTTGATCAACTACTACAAATAAGAATAACTTCCAAAGAAATGACACAATATCCAAAGTAATAGGATTTCCATGATCCAAGTAAAGCTAAGGCAACAAGGCAAGGGCACAGGACCCAAGAGAGCATGATCGACACCACACCCTCCCATACTACTTAATAGGTAGATTAACAATAAAAATATGTATGGTTTGTCAAAAAAAAGTACTTGAACACCGATAAACTAACATTGGGATTCACCAAAATATCTCCTATATAAGAGAGACTATCAACATGCCTAAAATTGTCAAAAATACAGACACAAAATCTCTCAAAAAATAAGAGAGATATACTACACTTGTTAAAGAAAATTGATCAAAACAAGGAGCATTACAATGTAGATGGTATATAAAGTGGAACAAGAAGTCGAATGGTGGAGAAGCTACGCCTGTAGAGTCCTCCCAATGAATGCTTATGTCACTACCAAAAGTGATGAAAAATCTACCCCAAATCAACATGGATGGATGAAGAATATGTTTGCATATGATTCGTTGTAAAATAAATGATGGGTTCATGCAAAGGAACATCAAAGTGTGTGTTAGGTAAATCATGTCTAACAGCTGAAATATCAGTTTCTCAAGCCTGAGTGAAGGTGTAGAACTCATGTGTAGCTCATGATCCTCAAAAAGAGTCGAGCATAAAAAAATTGGAGCTCTGTCAATGTGTGATCCCAGTGAATTACATGCTCAAAAACTAATTCCATGGAGATAATTCCACTTAACATGATGAATAAGGGAAGAAATACCTTTTGAATGTCTACCAATACCTCTACCAATAAAACCCATAGAATGGAGCATGCGAGAACCAAATCCAGTGGTATACTTCTTAAAGGATCCATGCATGTCAGTAGAAGGAGATGAAGTGGGATACATCAGGTGTGTTATTGTAATAGGTATATATGTGGAAGTAGAACATGCAGTAACAAGTTCAATAGTCTTAAGAGCAATAGAAGCAAAAGTAGGCTTAGAAATTGAAAAATCAAGGTCAGTGGGTGTGGGAGCAATAATTACACGTGGACTAGGAACATTGGAATAAGATTCCATAATGTGAGGATGATGTTGAAATAAATCAAGTTTTTATTTCGGGAGTGAATGAGGTTATCTTTGATGTGAATTAAGTTTTTAGAAGTGATTTTTGCTTCTTAACACTAAAAACATTAGGATGTAAGCTCATCCAGAAAATGTGTCCACATGCAATTACAACACCCCCATATTTTGCACTTCATGAAGTAGTTTTTACAAATTAAATGAAACTAATGGAAAGAGTACAAAAATAATACACTTTTACAAAAATAACACTCAATTCCGAGTTATTGGTCAAAAGTTATGATAGATTTAGTTTCCATCGATAATTGTCCATTTAAATAATGCATTGTATATTTTTAATTGATAAAAATTGTTTTTGTGGACCATTTAAGCCGAAAAATATATATTTGAACCTTTCACGAAAAAAAAAGTGCAAATGGGGCTACACTTAAGCACCCACTAGTAGGAATCACCCTTGTTAATCTCTCATGTTATTAGAACTAAGATAATAAAAAACTATATAACATATTTATTAAATCAAACATGTAACAAAGAAAATAAAATAAAACACAGTGACACCAGATTTAACATGGAAAACCCCAATGGGGTAAAAAACCATGGATAAGAATTTTCCATTAACAAAAAACTTGAACCAATCAATAAGTCCCATCCTCGCTCATGCTCCATGTTTTTAACCCGATGTGAATTCAATTCACCTAATTATGGCCCATGGAAATATTTAAATAACCTTGATGGTTGTGAACATATAAGTAATGGGTTACACTTCCCCAATTTATATAAATTGATTTAATTAAAAACCAATTAACCATAAACTCATAGTTTATATTAAATAATTCAGAATATAAATATTCTAAATTATTTAATTATAAACTAAGGTTTATAACAACACTTAATATTATGTTCTAACACTCCCCTTAATATTAAGTGGGGAACCATATGCCAATATTACCTGTTTGTACAATAGGATTTACAAATCCATAAACCATTAGTGAAGGTTTAGGCTAGCATATCACTTTTGAAGGAATTATAACACCTTCATCATGCTCAACTTACCTTTTAGTACAAAAGGATTTGGAATCCATAAATCAAAAGTATGATTTAGGCTAAAATGATTTGTGAGACTACATCATGATTTCTCATGGAAAAATTCTTAAAACCGCATCTCTAGGAGCCTTTTATAACACAAGGACCTCCTTTACAAATAAATGCAACACACTAGACTGTATACCGTAAACTCTATTAGTTTACATAGATCATAAAAGATCTTTTTACAATGTTTTATACCAAAGCAAAAGTATAGAGGAGAAGGATTCATCAACTAGCCGGCCATTAGGAGGTGAAATTTCCATGCACACTCCCCCTTAATGGTAACTTTGAAAGGCCAAGCATTGCACTAAAACTTACAAAACTTTATAGTACACAATGGATTTGTAAACATGTCTACAACTTGATCTTCAGTCAAGTAGTACTGGAGATCTATATCACCGCAAAGAACCTTCTCTTGGATAAAGTGCATATGTATCTCAATATGCTTTTCCTTTGATGTTGAACTAACATTTTTAGCAAGAGCAATGTAAATTTTTCTATCACATACAAGAGGAGTACTTCCTTTAGCTTCCATGTGCATCTCTTCCGATAACCGCCTCGAGTCATATGGCTTCTTTCCCTGCTTCCATTACACTTCTATACTCTATCTCAGTAGAAGAAATGGAGACTATTGGTTTTTTTACTACTCCAAGTAATGACACCTGCATCACATCACTAGCATGGTTAGAATCACAATATCCATATAAATATGCATTGTTAGAAGAAGTATAATGTAAACCAAAATTAATTGTGCCTTTAATATAACACAATATTCTTTTGGCTAACTTCCAGTGATCCTGATAAGGCTCCTGCATAAACCTTGAAGCAATCCCTACTACATAAGCAATATTAGGTCTAGTAATAGTTAGATAAATTAAACTACCTACAAGTTTCTTGTACAAAGTAGGATTATATTTTTCACATGCAGGTTTAGGATCAAGTTTACATCCAACTTCTATAGGAATAGCAACAGGTTTACAATCAATCATATTAAATCTTTTAAGAAAATTAGTTGCATATTGTGATTGAGATACAACAATAGAATTTTTATCCTGAAATATAGCCATGCCCAAAAAATGATGCAATAATCCTAGGTATATCATCTCAAAGTATTGCATTAATTTATCTTTAATTTTTATAATTAAATTGTTAGAATTACTAGTGATAAGTAAATCATCAACATACAATACAATGAAAATTATAAAATTTTCTTCAATTTTAATAAATAAATCATTATCAAAAGAACAATTAGAGAAACCGACTTCTTCAAAAAAAAACCTTTGCATACCAAGTTCTAGGAGCTTGTTTTAAACCATATAAATATTTTTTCAATTTACAAACATACATTTCTTTACTTGGTTCTTCAAAGCCTTTAGGTTGGGTCATGTAGATTTCCTCTTTTAAATCAACATTCAAAAATTATTTTTGCATCCATTTGATGGATTTTCCAAACATATTGACTAAGTGAGGAAATCATAATCCTTACTATGCTCATTTTTGCAACTGGTGCAAATTTTTTAACAAAGTCGATAATGGTTTTTGAGTAAACCCTCGAGCTAATAATTTGGCTTTAAATTTATCAATACTTCCATCATATTTATATTTAATCTTGTATAACCATCTAGATCCGACTATACTTCATTTTTCAGGAGGAGGGACTAAATCCCAAGTTTGATTTTTAATCAAGGTAGAATATTCACTTTCATTACATTTATCCATCTTTCATCAAAAGAAGCTTCTTCGAAAGATTGGGGTTCAGGTTCATACAAAGTCATCAAGGCATGATATGTATGTTGACTTCTAGTAATTATCGAAGGTTTTCTAGGATTAGAGTCTTGAATAATAGACTCAACCCATCTAGGTCTTTTGATTATAGAGGAAACAAGTACTAACTCTTTTCAACTATAGGTTCATTACTAACTTCATCACACACATCATTTTCATTGTTATTTTCATAATTTTCATTTTCATTTTCATTAGAATCATCATGAATAATAGAAACAGAAGATGAAGAAGATAAACAAAAAGGTTTTTCTAAAACTTTTAATTCTTTTTAAGACCTCTTTTAAAGATCAAATATTTAAGACCTTTAGTTTTGACACCGTAACCTACGAAGATACAGGGAAAATAGGTTTGATCAAGCTTCTTTCGTTTTGATTTTGGAATGAAGAGAGAAGCAGGGCTACCAAATATTCTCAAATGAGACACACTTGGTTTTTGATTTGACCACTTTTCCTAGAGGAGTGGAATTAACTAAGGCTTTAGTGGGAACTCTATTCAAGATATGAACAACAATGTTCATTGCTTTAGCCCAGAGGAATTTAGGAACTTGTGTTGAATGCATCATAGTTCTATCCATTTCCATAATGGTGTGGTTTTTCCTTTCCGCAATCCCATTCTGTTGAGGGGAATATGGAGTAGTCAATTCTCTTTGAATGCCACATTCAACACAAAATGAGTCAAATGACTTACTAACATATTCTCCCCCATTATCATTTCTAAGCCTCTTAATTTTATAACTAGAATATTTTTCAACTAAAGCTTTAAATTCCTTAAATTTTGACAAGACATCATATTTATTTTTAATAAAATAAGACCAAATCATACGAGATAAATCATCAATGAATGTGACAAACATATAGAGAACCATTAAGGGATGGAGCTTATATAGGTCCTCAAACATCACTATGGATGAGTTCCAAAATTTTATAAGAATTTGCATCATGATGACTATGAAAGGGGTTAGCAGATTGCTTACCACATGTAAGCATCCTTCACACATTTCATGATTTTGGGAAATAGGTGGTAGACCAGTCACTAGGTTTAGTCGAGACATGTCGTACATGCTCCTAAAGTTGACATGGCCTAGTCTCTCATGTCATAATTGCATGTCACTTCTTTGAGATGTTAAACAAGATGCAGAGGAAATCCATTAAACACATATAGATAATATCTTTGTATGCCTTCAAATATAGTAACATTATGTTCATTTTTAATAAACCATTTATATTTTAACAATGTTACTGATATATTTATTTTGATTCAATTGAGAACAAGAAATCAAATTCATTTTAATTTTAGGAACTAACAAAACATTGTTAATAAAACCATTTAAAACTTTTGCTTTACCTTGTCCTTGAACATCGAGAATGGAATGATCACCCAAGTAGATCTGATCATTACACTCTCTAAGGTCAAATAGGATATCATATCTGAAATTCATGTGCCTAGAGGTACCATTGTCCAATATCCACTCATTTTCCTTTGTAGTGACAAAGGCAACATACAAAGCAATTACATTGGATTTTTATTATTTTTTTAATTCTTGTTTTGGTTTTGATTTTGGTCTAATTTGTTTCCCTTTTGGTTTCTAAAATTTGACTTATTATTTTTAAATTTACATTCTTCTTTCTTATGGCCAAATTTTCCATAGCATGACTATTGATGCGTAATCACAACACCCTTGATTGTTTGCAACTCAATAGATTGAAACTATCAGTGTGATTGCATAACATGGAGCTTTTCCCAAAGTGTGGGACTTTGCGATCGGGAAAGCTCTCCAGAGAAGGTCGGCTTCCTATCCTAACCTAGTGTTAACTACTCCAAAGTAGAGAGTTACAGATCTAACCCTAATCTAATATTTCTAAGGAGACAAAGATAGAAAAAATGCATGAAAATAAAACCTACTCTAAGGGAAGGTGATGCACCAAGAAGGATGTTGAACAACCTGCATAATAAACACAACACTACTAGAAACTTTGAAATGAAAACAATAACATTGCATGCAATGAAAGATTAAAAAAGTTGTAATATAACATAGAAGAGGGTTTGAAGCATCCACATATATGATTTTATTGCTCTCAAATTTGATACAATACATCACATTTAGGGCCAAAGGCATAGATTTTGCATTACAATGTTCAATAGGGAGGTTTGAAATCTCCACAAATATCTTACAGACAAGAAAGAAGGGAGGGGCATATAAATGTTTTCCAACCTTTTGAAATGAGCCCCTCCTTACAATATATAGGAAGAATGAGAGAAGGAAGAGAAAAGGAATTCAAAATCTTTCTTCAACAACCAAAAATGCATTAAAATCACCTATAACAATGATGGGTGCCACTGCAAAACCCATACCTCCATGTACTTTGCCTTGTTGGAGAAGAAAGGAAGCCCATACCTCATCATTTTGGTAGGTGAGAAATTTAAAACCACTCCTCTAAAAATGAAGACTATATTTCTTCATTTTGAAATACTTAACCTTACTAAAATTAATAAAATCAGTCGTTGTTGTGTAGAGGACACTGAGATCTTTCCAAACAGGTTCTATTTTGTGTAAATGCAGCTTCCAATCAAAATTTATGACCATACGAAGATAAAGGGTGTCATTCTGCAATAAATGTAGATAGTTGGCTTTGTCTTTTCAAACTCTGAAATTGCATCATACCCTCACGAAATCAAAATTTTAGACTTTCAGGATTTGGAACTTCGTGATTTTCCACTTCGGAAATCGTTGCATTGTTCATCACTCAAATTGGCTCGAGAGTTCCGAAATGTCAAACCTCCGAATTCTGAAATTTGGACTTGAAGATTGGACTCCAAAATCAAGTCGCGTGATAGTATTCATCCTTTGAGATGGAAGTTACGAAATTCTGAAACCTCGGAGTCCAAAATTCAGACTTTTGAGTTCAGACCTTTGTCTTTTTGGGGATTCGGGACTTAAGGTTTTGGGGGTTCGGTTTCGGACTGCCGGAGTTTCATTACTTCGGGTTTCGGGGGTTCGAGACTTTGGGATTCGGGGTTTCTAGACTTTGGGTTTCAGGGTTTTGGGACTTTAAGTTTCTAGTTTTAGTTTTGGGGTTTTGAGACTTCAAGTTTTGGGGATTCAGGACATTGGGTTTCAGGGTTAGATTATCTTCTTGGCACATAGAACCTCTGAAATCTGAAAGCCCAAAGTCTAAATTTCAGACATAGAGTTTCAAAATTTTCTTCTCCCTAAGTGGCACTTTTCACTGTGAGCTCGTGAGACCTCCAAAACTTCAAAACCCAAAGTCCAAATTTTGAACTTTGAATTTTGAACTTCCCACTCCTTTTTCGCGCTTCTTTCCACCGAGTCCCCAAATTCACCTTGACCTACCTCTAAAATCCCTCGCCTCCAAATTCCAAATACTGAGACTTTAGAGCTTCTTCATTTCTTAAACTCCCCTGTGAATGTGCTTGGCTTTGCTTCATTGACTTACTTTCGGTTCGAACTCAAAACATGAGCTCCCATGGCCAAATCGATCCTCCATTTCCTCTCTGTGAGGTCTTGTTTGTCAATTTCACACGAAGGGAAAATTGGATAACAATGACATTTATTATCAAAACTAACTCTTAAATTTCCTATTTTCTTGTCTTGACTAGGAGGTTTAAAAAAATATTTTTGATTTTTGTTGAATTTAGAAGTTTTACCCTTTCATTTTTGAGTGAGAAGTTCTTGAGATATATTCTCTTTAGAATAAAAATTTGTCATTACTTTCTCTTCTGAATCGGAGAGCACTAAGGGTTTACAAATATTGGGTGTGTCTTTCTATTTGATATTTAGAATTCAAAATTGAAATGAAATTTCTAAATTTTTCATGAATATTCAACTGAATAATGAAATAAAGTAATTTATCCTGAATTAAATACTGATTGCATCCATCTAATCGAGACTTAATATTTTTAATTTTTTAAATAATTAATTACTTTTTCATCTCCTTCATGGGAGTTGTCATAAGTTCTAAAATTATTTTAATGATTTTCAATAAACACGTGTACCTTCGTGCATCGATTCTAATTGAGTCCAAACCTAACTCAGACTTTTTGATTCCCGATATGAAGGAAAAAATCATCCTACATGCTCCACAAAATAATGGAAATTGCTTAATGTACTTTTTGGTGATATGTAGTGACATTGTCCGTAGTTACTTATCTTCGATCGAGCCTTCTCAATTCCATTCACAACTGCCCATAGTTTGTGAGCCATGAATTCTACCTTCAATCAAATTTTCCAAATGTTGTAATTATTCCCATTCAACATATGAGATTTATCAATAGTAAAATGATTAGACCCCATTTTTGTAAATAAATTAAGAATAATGAGGATTAAAAACAATCAAGGTTAATAGAAATCCACCTTATCGTTGTTTAAGCCTCGCAATCAAAATTTGATGAATTTATGTGAAAAGAAGGTCTTGTCAAACATATAATCTACACAAGAATGTATTAGTTTGACAATAATAATATTCAATCGAAATGTGAATGAATTTTTTTTAGTTTTACATATACATGATGACAATGACGACTTTGTCATCATATCGTATAAAAGAAATATACCATTTTTGGAAAAGATTAATTCTACTTATTTAAAATAATTCTCTCAATTTTCAAAAAGGTAATCAAAGAGTAAACTTGAATTAAATTCAAATTAAAAGCCAAGAGGAAAAAAAAGATTAAAAACATATACTTCTATAAAAAAATATGAGCATACCTTCTTTATATGTTTGTAATTTTCTATCATTTCGCGCAAGTTGGTCTCACCAACTTGGCGAGTTAGTTTATATGCCACCAATGTTTATATTCAATTGAGCCATTCAATGTTTATAGACCATCTCAATAAGTCGACGAGTTTTCCCTCCTCATCCAGCACTATGTGCCATGCAAGCCACCAACATAACATCACCCCTGGCCCCTTAACTTGGGTGTTTTCCACATAGTTCGGCGTGGCCTAAAGCCAACTCGGCCTTATACATATGTGGTCGGAAAAACAATATTGGCATGACCAAAACCATGGACATCTCCCTCCACCCACCATAATATAAACCATTCTAGTCCAACCTCCTCATCAATGTGGGATATAAGTCCCAAAACAAAATAAAAAAGGTTTTTCATGGCCACTTGGTCGAGTTGGAAAAGGAGAGTTGGTCGGCTGACAAGGGGAACCGGGTGACATGTGGCACATGGAGATAAAGTGGTAGGAGAGTAATATGCAAAGTGCACGCCACTTGGCACAAGGAGAGATGTGGGGTTGGGAAAAAGGTCCCCTGAATAATTAACAAAATATTTGCGCCAAACAAATAAATATTAGCCCTATCAAAGTTTATAATATGGGCCGCATACACAACTTTAAAAGAATAAAGGGGTCACAATATAATATATAGTTTATAGTTTAAATTATACACTATATAGGTAAAAAAATTGAGTATAGTTTTACATAAACTATATATATATATATATAATTTTTATTTTTATAAATTATAACTTATAAAAAAAATTGATTATAGTTTTAAACTATAATATATACATGATTTATAAAGAAATGAAGCAAACCCTAATTAAAGGGGGCCCAAATGACATGGGCAAGATAAAAGTTTTAAAATAATTTTACCAAGGGATACAGAGAAATCGAATCCACATGAAAAATAAAATTAATCTTTGAATTTACAGAGGAGACAACAATTTTCACGCTTCCAATGAGAAAAATTGAAACCCTATTTTGATGGAGCTTGTCTCCTCACTTATTCATTTACTTTGAATTTAACCTTGAATGGATTTTATCCTGCACATGTGAAACTATATAAAAATTGGAAATATTTCAAATATAGTTGATCCTTACCTAATCTTGTAAAATGTTTTCATGTGTCGGTAAGAATCTATTCCCTTTCACTGTGCACACACCAATATCAAAAAAATGTCCCGAGAGAAGGGGGTTAAATAAATATTCCTAACCAACCAACCACCCAACAGTGACATGTCTATTGGTTAATTAATTTAATAAACATTACCTAACTACTCTGATACCATATTAGGACCGAGATAAATAAAAATTTTATAGTAGATTTATTAAATCAAGCCTGTAACAAGGTAAATAAAAGAAATAACACAGTGACACTAGATTTAACGTGGAAAACCCCAATGGGGTAAAAACCACGGATAATAATTTTTCATTAACGAGAAACTTTTAACTAGTCCAGTAACTCCTATCCTCACTCCTGCTCCATGTTTTTAACCCGATGTGAATTCAATTCACCCGATTATGGCCCACGGCCATATTTAAATAACCCAAGGGTTATGAACATATAAGTAACGGGTACACCTCCCGGTTTATATAAATTGATTTAATTAAAAACCAATTAACCATAAACTCATAGTTTATATTAAATAATTCAAAATATAAATATTTTAAATTATTTAATTATAAACTAAGGTTTATAACAACACTTAATATTATGTTCTAAAACATGTGACCAAGGGCTAAGGTGTTTTGTGATCTCTCTCCACTTTGTACACTTCTTTCCATTTTGGGGTCTTCTATTTATAAAACTAATTGTTGTTTTTGGTAAAACCTGTAATTTTAGAAATAATCAAAAAATGTCCCATGCTTGCCATTTTGGAAAGGCCACACATGGTAATTTTAGACCTAATTTTCAGCTCGTTCTTCTAAAACCACTTAACTCCAAAAGAAATTGTCAAAGTTCCAAAACATTTTTCACCACTATGGATAAAAATTGGAAATGGTTAATCCTTTCGATAAGCACAATAGGTAGAGACAACAACTTGCGCATAAGTGTACAAGGCTTTTCCTCATGCACCAAAAAATCTCCTTCACCCAGTTTTATACCACCTACATGTAAAAAACAACTACCTAAAAAAGAGTGATAGCTATAAAACTACCGCCCTCGCTAGTGGTCAAGTTTACAATCGATCTATGGGTTTGGCACCTTACGGATGTGATGTCATAGAAATACATATTATGGATTTCTACAACATCTACTACTCGGATACCATGAAAGGAATGATAAGAAGATTAATCTAAGTTGTAAAGATCTCAGATGATAATAGTAAATCACATTTAATAAGCTAAAAGGAATTCACTAGAATAACCTTACAAAAGGATTTACAAACAAAGAGATGCAATATCATATATGGAAATCCATCATAATGTCATGAATTAACTCAATAATCAAGATGTACATATAGGAGGAGGGAAGTGCAACTACTACCTAGATCAGTGGTGAATAACTCCCACTAACTAATACTGGTAGTTAAGCTAACTCCACACAACTAGTACACCTAAGCAAGATAATTCAACAAGTGCGAGGATAACCTAAGTGCAATAATTCTCCTAATAAAGAAATAAATTATAAACAATAACCTACACTAACAACTTCTATCTTTGTGTCTTTTAGTATGCTTTTCCCGGAGAGATTTGAAATGTAAATACTCTGCATTCACATGAATGTGAGGTGAGATTCTATTGATGTAGTTTAACATCTTATGATTTTTCAAGATACCTTCATCTAGGCATCCAATGTATTCATGGAAATTATTGATGTAGTCTTCCACCGACCACTTTTATATTGTCACAACTATTTGTAGACACAAAATCATGCACTTGGGTACATTTCTAGGTCCTAATCACACACTTACATTCATATGATTCCTAAACAAGAAAACTAGTAATTAACAATTGTCTTTGGCCTTTTTTTGCTTCATGTCTTCTTGTTAGTCTTCTACACCTTACTTCCTAGTATGACCTTCACTGCTTTATCTTTCTTGGCTTTGGACGCCAGCGCCCAAGTGCCCCTAACCTCTTTATATCTTGTTCAACCCTTTTGGGCCTCTTTTATCTTTTGGGCATCTTGTTTTCTTATGGTTCATCCTTTTATTGATTAATTACAAAATTCAAACAAGGGAATCATACAAATACAATCATATGTGATCAAGTTAAAGAACCAAGCTCAAAGCATCTATTATCATCACCTAAGGTTGCATCCAAAGGAATCTAAGAGCATAAAAGGCATCCATCTAGCTTCATTTAAGGAACAAGGGACTACTAATTTTTCATACAAAAATAGGAGGAGAAGTTTATTTTGTTTTATCCCCACATCTATTTACATTGGTACATCTAGTTATCTCTTGTTATCAAGTGCATTTTGCACAAGAGAGCCTCCTAGTGCATGATTCTTACACACATAAGAACTACATGGAGTCACGAAATGTAGTGTAGTGCTCGATCGTAATTTCACTGTCAAGTGGGTCGAGGTCGATCGACTCCCCATTTGCATCTTTTCTTTTTAGGATTTGATGTGTTTTGGGGTTTTGCAGGAGATAATTTGTTTTACAGGTTATAGGTGAATTCTATGGATAGTGTGACATACGGGTGATCAACAACGAAGGTTAGTAACCACTTTGATATAGTAAAACTAAATTTTAGCTTTTGCATAGTCACAAGTGCCTAAAAAGGGTCTTTGGTGCCTAAGCTCCCCAACACCAGTCCAAGTTCTCTAGTCTAGCATGTTCTAATAGTTATACATTTTCTTAGTGCGGTTAAGACAATCTCTTCCTCATGTTCACATTTTTTCTAGTCCAGATCACCTTCGGGAAAAGTGTTAATCAACTAAGTCTTTTATTCCCTCTTTTGCACTTAGGGTTTCAATTTCTATTTGCTTATTACTTGTGTCATATTTGTGCTTTATCATTTATTTATTACATGTGACTCTGGAATATCCTATGGTTTTAATAAATTTCAATGTTTTTAAATCATTTAGTGAACCCCACTCATGGTTAGTCTTTCAGATCCTTCTTTTACACATTTTTATTTCTTTCATGGATCCTAAGGTTTCTCGAGTATCCTTTCATCAATTGCTTCAAATGCACCCATATTACAAATTTGTTCTTCTAAAATCCCTAGACACTATGTATCTTCCTATTGATACATCACCTACTCAAGTCAGTGTTATCTTCGATCGGTTTTCTCATAACTCTCTTGGATCTAATTCCAATCTATCTATTTACAAATCAGTCCAAGTTTTAAATTCTTTATTCCAAAATGAATTTTAGGCTATGGAATCCACGATTATATCCCTCAAATATGAAATTCAACATCTTAAGGACACTTCTCAAACTGATTCTTCTTCTACTCCTCATCCTTATTCTATGTCTTCTACATGTGCTCATATCAGTGAACATTAAATATTTCCGCTCCCCGTGCCTCTCAAGTTTGATCTCAATGCTAAGCAACAAGATATTATTTCGTAGCTCCTCACTCATTAATTTATCAACTTGCCATCTACTCATTGTTATCCTCATTATCGGCTTGCACATTATCAAATTCATCCATATTTCAATCATCGAATCAATAGACATAATGATAATGATTGTTGTGCTCTTAAACAAAAAAATTCCACCTTAAGCATTATGGTCTTATTTCATTTGTTGTAAAATATCTTGATACATGTGCATCTTCACTTGCTAAATCTCATTGGGTTCCTAAAACTGATTCATCTACGTCTCATGAGCATCATACCATTGTTAGGTTGTGGAACTGTTTTCATATGAGAAAGTGTTGAAGACTGTACACTAAGAGTATTGTACACTTTCCACAGTTGTCTTGATGGGGTTCAATCGGGAAACGTGCTTTTCTCATAGGTGGGATTTTTGACCCATAGGTTTATGGGACGGTTTTGGCCCTTGGTTTTAATACCCATGGTTTTGTAAAACTGCTTAAGTAGTTGTCTATTTATATGGTTTTGCATATGGTAGGTATAATGTAACATTGCGTAGATGTGTTCGAATTGGTGTGAATTTGCAGAGTTTATTGAGCATAGCTCCAAACATATCTAGGTATTATATTGAGAGAGTGGTGGCTTGTAAAAAATCTCGAGCAAGTGATTCTTGGTGGCGTGGCCCAAATTGGGTGAACCACGTTAAATATTGTCTCTTTGTGTTGTGTTATTTTATTACGTACTTTTATTTGAGATTTGTAATAATTTATGCATATTAGTTTCTACTTAGTGCAATTCGTGAGGGATTATTCTGCATATTTTATCCCTTTTTTCCTAACAATTGGTATCGAGCTCTGATTTGGTTTCTTTGAAGTGTTGAATCACAGGAAATTTTATTTTGAGTGGGAGCTATGGTAGATGATGGAAGATCTAGGGTTGATAAATTCAACGGGTAGAATTTCAATCTTTGGAAGATGCAGATGGAAGATTACCTTTATCAGAAGGATCTTTATATTCCGTTGTCTGAGAAGGTGAACAAACCCTCGAGCATGATGGATGCGGAATGGGATTTTATGGATAGGAAGGCACTTGGGACAATCTGGTTGTGTCTTACATCTTTGGTATTATTTAATGTTTCAAAGGAAAAGACTACAAAATAACTGATGGATGCATTAGGGAAGTTGTATGAAAAACCCTCTGCCTCTAATAAGATATTTTTAATGAAAAAGTTGTTTAATATGAAGATGTCTGAGAATGGTTCAATAGAATATCATTTAAATGATTTTAATATGATTGTAAATATGCTAGCTTTGGTTACAATAGAATTTGATGAAGAAGTTAGGGATTTATTAGTTTTGTGCTCTTTACCTGAGAGTTGGAATAGCCTAGTAATGGCGGGTAAGCAACTCGGTTCAACTAACTCAAAGTTGAAGTTTGAGGATGTTGTAGGGGTGATTCTAAGTGAGGAAATGTGAAGAAAAATCTCTGGTGAATCTTCTACTTCAGGGAATGCTTTGATAGTGGAAACTAGAGGGAGATAAAAGAATAGAGGAAGTTGTGGAAAATCAAAGGATCAAGCAAGGTCAAAATCTAAAAGAAAGATAGTATGTTGGCATTGTGGAAAGTCTGGGCATGCAAAGAAGGATTGTTGGGAGCTTTGGGACAAGAAGAAACAACATGAAGAAAACAAGGAGGCAAATGTGGCAATGGGTAATGTATGTCAAGATGCTTTGATTCTTTCTTTGCACAATATTACTGAATCTTGGGTTTTAGATTTAGGGGGGCTTCTTTCCATGCTACTCCACATAGGCATTATTTTGTTGATTATGTTCAAGGAGATTTTGGGCATGTTTTTCTTGGTGATGATGAGCCTTGCAACATAGTTGGAAAAGGTTATGTTAGGTTAAGATGTAGAATGGGAATACTTGGCTATTGAAGGATGTTAGACATGTGCCTACATTAAGACAAATTTGATATCGGTGGGGTAGTTGGGAAGTGATGGTTGTACTGTGATATTTACATTGGACTCTTGGAAGGTTACCAAGGGTGCTCTTGTGGTGACAAGAGGTAAGAAGGTTGGAACCTTGTATTTAACCACTTATAACACTAATGTTTGTAATCTTGTGGCTTCAAAAGTATATACGACATTGTGGCATTATAGGCTCGGTCATATGAGCCATAAGGGCATGGAGATCATAAAGAAAAATTTTCCCAAGATATACGAAACATGTTTGGAGTTACGTGCAGGAGGACTCGCATATATGGGAAACAAAAGAGAGTAAGGTTTCTCAAGGTTGGAACTACAAAGAAAGAGAGTAAGTTAGAGTTGGTGCATTCTGATGTGTGGGGGCTAGCTCAGGTATCATCTCTTGGGGGTTCAAGTTATTATGTTACTTTTATTGATGATGTAATAAGGAAAGTTTGGGTTTATTGTATTAGAAACAAATCTGATGTATTTGACACTTTTGTTAAATGGAAAGCCTTAGTAGAGAATGAAACAGGTCTTAAGCTAAAATGTCTCAGGTCAGATAATGGAGGGGAGTATTGTAGCAATGAATTTGATGATTATTGTTCTAAGAATGGAATCCATAGGCAGTAAAAGATGGTTCTAGGAACTCCACAATAGAATGGGGTGTCAGAAAGGATGAACAGAACAATAATGGAATGTGCTAAGAGCATGAGGTTACATGCAGGACTGCCTCTTTCTTTTTGGGTAGAAGTGGTGAGCACAACTATGTACTTGATAAACAAGAGGACCTTCAAGTGCCTTGGATGGAGGCATACCTAAGGAGGCTTAGTATGGTAAGAAAGTTGATTATTCATTTCTTAGAGTCTTTGGATGTGAGGTGTTTGTCCATATAGACAAGGATGATAGGACCAAGCTAGAGGTTAAATCAGAAAAATGTACTTTCATTGGTTATGGTGGTGATGACTTTGGATATAAATGTTGGAGTATTAAGGACAAGAAAATCATTCGATCTAGGGATGTGGTCTTTAATGAGAAAGTCATGTATAAGTAGTAGTTATAGGAAAATAGGAAGAATCTAAGAAAGAATATGTAGCGGTAGAGGATCTTCTAGATGGGAAAGTGACACATGAATTAGTTCAGAACCTCCTCAACAGGAACCCCAAACTCCTATATTGAGGAGGTCTTCTAGGGTAAGAAGAGAACCTAAACATTTTCTCCTTCTCTTTATTATTTATTACTCACTGATAGTGGAGAGCTAAAGAGATTTGATGAAGCAATGTAGGTAGATGCCAAGAAGAAGTGGGAGCAAGCCATGGATGAGGAGCATTAGGCTCTCATGGAGAACTAGACATGGGATTTGGTGAAGCTACCCGAAGGAAAAAGAGCATTACAGAACAAGTGGGTGTTAAAGTCAAAGAGGAAGAAGGAGGCAAGAAAAGATACAAGGCCCGGTTGGTGGTCAAGGGGTTTGCACAGAAAAAAATGTATAGATTTTGATGAGATTTTTTCTCTGTAGTAAAAATGACTTCTATTAGAACTATTCTAGGAATAGTTACAGCAGAAGACTTGCACTTAGAACAACTTGATGTAAAGAATGCATTTCTCCATGGTGATTTGGAGGAGGAACTATATATGTAGCAACCAGAGGGCTATGAGGTCAAAGGTAAAAGAGGAGATGGTGTGCAAACTGAAGAAGAGCTTGTATGGCTTGAAACAAGCTCCACGTCAATGGTATAAGAAATTTGATAGCTTCATGATGGAGCAAGGTTATATTAGATGTCATTTTGACCATTGTGTGTATAAAGAAATTTGAGGATGGCAGTTATATTATCCTTTGTCTATATGTGGATGACATGTTGGTTGCAGGTAAAAACATGTAGGAAATAAAAGTACTCAAGAAGCAACTAAGTGAATCCTTTGCTATGAAGGATTTGGGGGTAGCCAAAAACAAATCCTTGGTATGAGGATATCTCGGGATAGGAAGGAATGGAAGTTGACTTTATCTCAGGAAGAGTACATTAAGAAAGTCTTGGAGAGGTTTAATATAGGATGTTAAACCGGTTAGGACTCCTTTGGCATGCCATTTCAAGTTATCAAAGGAGCAAGTGTCCCAAGACAGAGCAGGAGAGAAACCAGATGTCAAGGTACCTTACTCATCAGTGGTTGGTAGTTTGATGTATGTCATGGTGTGCACCTAGGCCTGATATTTCCCATGTAGTGGGAGCGGTGAGTAGATTTATGAGTGATCCAGGTAGAGATCACTAGCAGGCAGTAAAGTGGATCCTTCATTATTTGAGAGGGACCATGGGGATAGTTTTTTGCTATAATGGATCAGACACCACTTTGTGTGGTTATGTAGATTTAGATATGGTGGAGATATAGATAGCAGGAGGAGAATGATAGGTTATGTTTACATTGTAGGTGGGACAACAGTAAGCTAGATTTCACGACTACAAAAGTTGGTGGCTTTGTCAACCACAGAGGTTGAGTATGTTGCTACCACAGAGGCAAGCAAAGAAATGATTTGGTTACAACAATTACTTGAGGAGTTGGGGCATAAGCAAGAGGAAGGAAATCTGCATAGTGATAGTCAAAGTGTTATACACCTAGCTAAGAAATTTACTTTCCACTCTAGGACGAAGCATATACAATTAAGGTACCATTTCATCAAGACAACTTTGAAGGAAGAGAAGTTGAAGCTGGAGAAGATTCATACCAATCAAAATCCTGCAGACATGATGACCAAGGTGGTCACAAGGAAAAAATTGAAGTTGTGTTTAGTTTTGGTTGGTCTTCATGGAAACTAGTGAAGGGTTGAGAAGCTTGCTCAGAGGAAAACTAGTCTCCAAGTGGAATATTGTTAGGTTGTGGAGCTGTTTTCATGTGAGAAAGTGTTGAAGACTATACACTAAGAGTATTGTACACTTTCCATAGTTGTCTCACTAGGGTTCGGGGCAAGTGGGCCCAGTGGAAGTCCGGGGTGGTAGCCCCGTATAGAAGTGTTTGGGGGCAGCAATTTTTTTTGGGCCTTAAAACGTGTACCCGATCAATCGGGAAACATTTTTCTCATATGGGTGGGATTTTTGACCCATAGGTTTATGGGACGGTTTTGGCCCATGGTTTTAATACCCACGGTTTTGTAAAACTGCTTAAGTAGTTGTCTACTTATATGGTTTTGTGCATATGGTAGGTATAATGTAACATTGCAGATGTGTTTTGAATTTAGGTGTGAATTCTATAGAGTTTGTTGAGCATAGCTCCAAACAAATCTGGGTATTGTATTGAGAGAGTGGTGGCTTGTAATAAAATCTAAGCAAGTGATTCTTGGTGGACGTAGCCCAAATTGGGTGAACCACGTTAAATACTATCTCTTTGTGTTGTGTTATTTTATTCTGCACTTTTATTTAAGATCTCGTAATGATTTATACATATTAGTTTCTCTTTTGTTATGATTACGTGAGGGATTATTCCACATATTTTATCCCTTATTTCCTAACAACCATCATTACTAATGTAATTCAAGAACCTCATAAGCACCTTCCTCTTAAAATCAATCTAACTCCTCCTCCATTAAAGTCATATACGACATCACCAAATCAAACTAAGTAACCACCTAAAAAATTTAGTCCACCATCTTCTCTATCAAGTCTTCTGTGAGTTACCCATCCCAAATAAGAAACCACTCACTAAGCAATACTATCAAACTCTAGAAGGTCTCTTTTGAATTCCACCATTCAAAATCCCTCCCCATCCTACACCGCTTCCATCTCCTAGTTTACTTTGTCAAATAAAAAATTCCTTATCTTGATGGCCAAGAAAAATTTCAAGATTTTCCATCAAGGCATTGTCCTCTTGTTGCTTATGACTCCCATTGTGTTGACTCTCTCTATTCTCATGACATGGATAATGCTCTCCCATAATGGCATGGTATCTCTCACGTCATCACATAGATCTCCATCGGTGACAAAACTTGAGGGCATTGCAGAATACCCCCCTTACATCACTATCAATTTTACCTAATATCTATTATCACACTTAACACTTTGTGCTTCATGTTTCATCTTTTTATCACTTTCAACCCCTTTGATACATGCTTTGTATCATCATTAACCTATGATTCACTTTTGTGTTATGGTTCATACTTCGAATGTTGAGGGTCTAAATCTAAAATGAACCTCACACACTTAATTTATCTATCTACCTAACGCACATTAACAAACCATTTCTCAATGACGCACTCTTTGTTCTATGGTTCATTTTTGATTGTTAAGGGTACTTTATAATTAACCTCATTTCACTCATACATATGCATTTGCTTGGGGGACATTGCTCCCATCACATTCACATTGCATATCATTCCATCTCACTCATTCACAACATATTGCATATCTTTTTGCACATAATCTTACTTGATTATACTCGTTACATGTATGCTTTATTTCACATGCTAGATGGATACTTTATATGTCATTATATTTTCTATATACACATGTATGTTCACTTGTTCTCTAGTTATGAATGCAAACTTTACACATATCTTTACATGCAGCATGGATGTTTGGCATCGTACCTCTTACCAGTCCCACTGAGGCTCCTAGGGGTATCTACATTTACTTTATCACACATGACAGGTGTTATCATTTCATTATATGTTGCTTTTCACTTTTACTAGCACATTACTTGTTTTATCAATCTACACACACTTTGACATACTTTATATCTTTCTAACATGCTAACAGGTGCTTCATGTGCAGCATTTTCCTTATAGAAACTATTTTCCAAGATGGTTATCTAATAATTTTCTTGATATTGTCTTTCATTGTTTGCCATTGTATGTAATTTTTGCTGGATTTTCCTATGTCTTGTATATTCATTTCTTGTATGTTTTTGGCCACTTCGGCCTTGATTTTATTGTGACATTGTGAGTGATGTGTCATATCTGCAACCCACTTTTTTTGGTATATCTTGTTTGCACATTTTTCTATTACACCATATTCTCCATGGATGTTTGTCTCATTTACACTAACACATGTCCTAGCCACTTTGTTTGCATGTGCCTTTGTTTCTACAATGCGCATCCTCTCTCCCCCTATAGGGTATCGAGTTTCAAATCAACTTCCATTCCTAAATTTGGACCGTATTCTCCTAGTGACGCCGTGCATGTGCCCCAAACAAGGGGCATACATTGGGTGAATCATTCACCCCATTCAACAGTGAAAAATAGTCACGGCTGCACTGCACAACACATGAACAAAGTAGAGACACGATCACGGTATGGCCTAGATTATGACTTGGGTCCTCGGTTCAAAGCATAGACACAACACCCAAATATAGACAAGAGCACATGGATGCTCCTGACCTTTCTTGGGTGCCTATGACTAGGGGCAATTACATAGTCTTTCTCGAGATCAACACGATTTTTAGCACTTCATTTACATAGAATTTTTCACAAGATATAAGCACAATCATCCAATGATCGAGAATGCATTATATCTCCTTTTTCTCCTTGGATCAAACAATAAAAACACAGATCGAATGAAACAAAGTAGGATCACACCATTTGCAGTGGTGTATAAATTCAGGAAGCGATCGTAAATGGAGAATAACACTAGAAATTTATCCCAACACTCTTCTTCTTTGGCATGAGATTGCCCAAAAACTCGCACTTGGCAAGTGATTTCCCAAAAAAATCGTACTTGGCGTGAGATCACCCGAAAAACTCACTCTTATACTGAAGAGTTCAAGCCATTTTTATCATTTTCAATCGTCACGAATTAGGTGCACACTTTCCTTTTTGCATACTTTTACACACTTTTACATATTTGGATTGAAATTTTTCATATACACATATTTGATTACTCTTTTTCTCTTCTTTTGCAGGTCCGTCCTTCATACACAATAAGAAGTAACCCTTCATCAAGAAAAAAGTAGGTACAACATGGTTCAACACATATGCTTCACCCCTAGGGTCACTTCCTCTTCCTTAGCTTTTACGCTTCATTTTATTCACTTCACACTTTCACTTGTATCCTCAACACACTTTCACCATTGACCTACATATTTATTACGTATACATATCTTATCTACTTTATGTTATCGATAATTCACTCAACAACATAAAGTGGGGGAAAATGTAGACACAAAATCACACACTTGGGTACATTTCTAGATCTTAATCACATATTTACATTCATATGATTCCTAAGCAAGAAAACTAGTAATTGACTACTATATTTAGCCTTTTTGCTTTTCTTTTTGTCTTCTTTCTAGTCTTCCTTCACTAATTGATCTTTCTTGGCTCTGGATTCCAACGCCCAGTGCCCTTGTCCCCTTTGGGCACCCCAACCTCTTTGTATCTTGCTCGCCCATTTTGGGCCTCTTTTATCTTTTAGGCATCTTGTTTTCTTATGGGTCAACCTTTTAGTTGTTAATTACGAAATTCAAACAAGGGAATCATATAAATATAATGTTATGTGATCAAATTAAAGGACCAAACTCTAAGCATCTATTATCATCACCTAAGGTTGCATCCAAAGGCATCTAAGAGCATCAAAGGCATCCATCTAGCTTCATTCAAGGGATAAGGGACTATTAATTTTACATACACGCATAGGAGGGGAAGTTTATTTTGTTTCATCCACACATCTATTTACATTGGTACATCTAGCTATCACTTTCTATCAAGTGCATCTTGCACAAGATCCTCTTAGGGCACGATTCTTAGACACACACACAAGAACTACATAGAGTATGAAATGTAGTGCAATGTTTGGTCGTAAGTTCACTCTATCGGGTGACCTTAAAGGGGTCATTTTAACTCCCCATTTGTATATTTTATTTTTAGGATTTGATGTGTTTTGGGGTTTTCCAGGAGATCATTTGTTTTACAAGTTACAGGAGAATGCGTGGAACATTTTTGTGACATATAGGTGATCAACAACGAAGGTTAGCGACCAACTCATGCGACACAAGTAAAACTAGATTTCAAGCTTTTGTGAAGTCACGGGCACCTAACAAGGGTCTATGGTGCCTAGGCACCCCAACACCGATCCAGGGCACCACAGTCCAAAGCATATTCGATAGTTCTACATTTTTTTGAGTGTGGTTACATCAGTCTCTTCCTCTTGTTCACATTTTTTCAGTCTAGATCACCTTAAGGAAAAGTGATAATCAACTAAGTCTTGTATTCCCTCTCTTTCACGTAGGGTTTCAATTTCTATTCGCTTATTGCTTGTGTCATATTTGTTTTTTAGTGTTTATTTACTACGCATGAATCTGTAATATACTAGGGTTTTAATAAATTTCAATATTTGATAAATCACTATTGGAACTTATGTACTCATCATCATAAATTTTTGAGTGGGAAGAACTAATTATTCAAAGTTCTCAAAAATCCATTCAAAAGAATACAAATGTGATCTTCTATTAATTTTCAAATTGGTTGATAGAAACGTAGGCCTCAAGCTAGTGAACCCACTTAACAAATATTGTAGTATCAATCTTTCCTTCAAACATTCGGATCTATAAATTCACTTGACCTTGAAAGGGGTCTAATTTTTAAATATTTCGTGAGATAAGTATGAGAAAAAGGATGTGGATGTTGGGTCGAGATGAAATATCAAATCACATAATTTTCCAAATATTTTAGTACACCATGCCTTAATAAATTTATAGGTGTTTTCCATTTCCTCAAGATTCTTTTAAGTGTCATCCATATTGATCTTATTGTGGAATTATTGTGAGAAGTGTCAAAAAAATCCAACATTTTTCCTTTATTATCACATTGTACTCGTTTCTTTACACACATAAGAAAATTTTATGCTCTAATACTAATGATCTATATGGGGTTTCCTAGGACCGGTTATGGGAAACTTGATGACACACTTGGAGACAAGTTGTGTACAAAGAGAATGTGGAGGAAGGATTAACTAAAATTATCCACCATAATGAGATGTTTAAATACAACTTATATTCAATATTATTAAGAGGAAAAATAAAATTGTGTATAAAAATAGAAAGGTTAAGAGTGCAAGCTACTTTAAGCATAAGAGGAATGTGTCCTTACTCATCTATCTAGACTACTATGAAATAATATAGAACTATATATGTTCCCGATGTTAAATGCTTAGGGAATGATAACTATATTATTTTTGGTATGCATGTTTGTGTTTTCTCATCTTCATGTATGCATAGTTTTTTGGAGTGTGTGGCTACAATACACATAATTTATGATTACATGAGGGTGGTTAACAATAGTTTCAGTAGAAATGGTTGAAATGATCTTCATTTTCCTATTGATTAATAGCTTTCATTTGATATGCACATGCTAACGAGATGCTCTAACATGTTGTTAGTGCAAAGTGTCTCACCCTATGTGTCATGTGACTACATAGCATTGACAAGTGAATTTTGAGAGTAAAATTCCTATACATTTGTGTGGAAACATTTTGAATTTGAGGAAGAAAGGTGCAATGATTTAGCACAAGAACAAAAAAATTGGTAGTTTTTTTGGTGATGGATGCAAGACTATGAAATAAATCAAGTAATATATTTTGTTAGTGGAGATATGTATATGTTGCAAGGGTTTTAAAACAATCATGTAGCATGTTCGAGACTATGAAAAGAAATGCATTGAGAAAATACAACACTTAGTATATAATTATAAGTGTTGGATAAATCATGGGAAAAGCGGGAGTTGCACATTTATGTGAGGCCTTATGCTTTCCATGAGACGTCAATTTTTATAAGATAAGTTGATGAAGTCATGATTAGAGGTCTCAATTAAGATACACCTAAACCACATAATCCTTAGAATAAAATATAGGAAGATGTAATAAAATGCAACACCTTAGATCTTTATTGATTCAATCCAGGTAATAAAATGAAAACAAAACACACACATGGAATTATCACCAATGAGATGTGCTATAATATTAGATCATCATATCTTTGCTTATTAACTTACGATCTTTGTGAAAGGAATGATAAGAAGATTGTTTCAATCCATAAGATCTCAGATGTTAATAGAACATCACATACAGTGAATTACATTCTCTTACATTAGCTCAATAATCAGAATGTACATACATTAGGAGGGGAATGCAACTACCACCTATATCGATGGTGCAATGGTGAGAACTCACACTAAGCGATACTAACAATTAAGCTAACTCCACAAGACTAGCAAGCTAACTCCATAGAACTAGTACACCTAAACAAACTAAAGCAACAAGTGTAAGGGTAACACAAGTAAAATAATTATCCTAATAAACAAATAAAAAGTTGAATAGTAGCCTACACTAACACGAGTCTCTTGAAACCTCCTTCAAAGACGTCTTAAAATGCAAGGAATCCTCCATGAAACCTGCAGACATCACCCCATGTATTACATTTGGGGAAGATGTCATTTCATCTGAGGTTTACTACAAAGAGCATGCTCTGATTTGTAGATTTGGGGTTTATGGCCCAGCCTTCCTGCTCTTCACGCGTGGATCTCCAAACATTGGACTCCATCTTTAACTGGTAAGATAGACTTATATCCATGTGCTAAAGGCATTTTCATTATGGTTTTCTCTTCAATAGCTGATAAAGACATCATTGCTTCCAAGCTCTGGACCTGCGAGTCAAAATATTTGATCATGAAACCTTGGTTCCCATCCTTTAACCCGCACACAGAGTCATTCTCATGGAAACCTGTTTGGATCAGGCTGCCCCATTTACCTCTCCAATTCTGGAGTCATGAATGTCTGACAACCATTGGCAATACCTTGGGTACTACACTCCACATAGATTCTCAAACAACTAATTACACCCATACTACCTATGCCCGGATCCTGGTGGAACTTGACACTGATAAAAATCTTCCTGCTACCATAGACCTTAGAGTGCAAAATAGAACTTGGTCACAAACTCTTGATTATGAAGGTCTGCCTTTTTGATGTAGAAGGTGTTTTGGATTAGGACACACCTCTACTGCTTGTGGGATGGAAAAACGTCAACATGAGAAGCGCAACTGGTGGAAAGACGCACTCCCGGAGCACTTGATCTTTGTGGATAGAAAGGATCTTGATTCTAAAGCAGTAGTTGAACCAGAGTCAACAAAAACCCCTTTATCCGAAACTCAGATTGTTAGAAACATGAAAAATACACAAGCTGCTGAGGGCAGCATGGAAAATGAAAAATATATCTCTCAGGAGAACAACATGGCTGTTCCAAATGGGACATATGCGACTAAGGAAAATACTCCTCCTTTGTCTTCTTCTCCAACCGCGAAGACTCCATCAGGGTGGGTAACGGTCAACAAAAAGAAAAAATCTACCACTCTGAAGGGTAACGCTTTGCCTGGGTAAGGGTAACAGTCGCAGGAGCTTCTGTGCTGTTTCTCTGCGGTTGGTTTCTTTGCTTTTTCTTTGTTGGTTTCTTTGTTATGTCTCGCTTGTGTAGTTGTTTCGAGCTACTTTGAGCTTCATTGTAACACTTGGATCTTGATCCATTCTCTCTGCTTTCTCACTCTTATTCCGGCTCTCGGCCTTCTTTTGAATCTAAGGGTATAGTCCCTTTCAAAAACTATTTGCCAATAATTAAAAAAAAAAAAACCTACACTAACACCCCGTAAGCATAGATTATGTGGGTGGAAAAGAAGGTGAACCCCGATGAATAAGGCTTGATGAGGTACCCGCGTACAATAAATGTGTAAAAGGGAATTTCCATGGGTGAAAATAAATCACTACAAGGTACCCAAAACCAATAACAACAAAGTAGATACTGTTGTAAGGCATCCCAAGAAGCTTGGCTAAAAAACTCGTATAATGCTGAAAAATTTTGGTGTGCACTATGGAATCCACCGCTTGACCACAAAATTAAAAAAATGACATTGGTTCCGATATGGAACCAAAATGCGTCGGTATTAATCCTCCCTATGCGGTGTATCTAGAACATTCCATTTTACCTCTTACCTATGAGATGAATCTTAAATATTTAAGCGACATTGGGTTGCACTATAATAGCTCCATACAAGGAGATTTTCAATGGAGTGATGTTGAAATTGAAAACAACCAAACATATTTCAATCCACTACTAAAAATAGGTGTGCCATGATCTAAGAATAAAAACCAAGGAAACAAGGCAAAGACAAAAGATCCAAATTAATAGGAGTGCTACAATCCAAGACATCCAAGACAACAAGGAAATGACACAGTTCCAAGAATCATGATCAACACCACACCCTTCCATATTTTTGAATGGCTAGAGTGACACTAAAAATATGTATGAGTTGTCAAAAAAATTACTCGATCACAAACAAACTAACGTCGGGATTCATGAAATAGATCCCCCACAAGAGAGACTATCTACATGCCTAAAAGTGTCGAAAATATAGATACAAAATATCTCAACAAACAAAATAGATATACTACACCTGTTAAAGAAAATTTCTCAATAAAAGGAGTATTACAATGCATATGGTATAGAAAGAGGAGCAAGAAGTTGAAGGGTGTAGGATCCACGTCTGTAGAAGACCTCTCAGCGAATGTTTGTCTCTGCCACAAGTGATCAGAAATCCACCCAAAATCAACACAGATGGATGAAGAATATTTTTGCATATGATTCAATGTAAAATGCATAATGATTTCATTAAAGGAACAATAGAGTGTGTGATAGGTCAATCATGTCTAACAATTGAAATCTACGATTTCTCAAGCATGAATGAAGGTGCAAAACTCATGTGTAGATTATGATCCTCGGAAAGAGTAGAGCATACAAAAATAGGAGTTATATCAATGTGTGATCCCAATGAAGTACCTTCTCAAAAACCAATTCCATGGTGAGAATGTCATTTAACATGTTGAATAGGGGAAGCAATACCCGTGAATGTCTACCAATACCTCCGCTAATGAAACCTATAAAATAGAGCATGCGAGAACCAAATCCAGTGGTATGCTTCTCAAAGGATCTAGGCATGTCTAGTAGAAAGAGATGAAGTGGGATACATCGGGTGTATTACTAAAATAGGTATATGTGTGGAACTAGAATATGCAGTAATAAGTGCAATATGCTTGGGAGCATCATGCCATCTTTGTTGTGAATGAGGCTATATAGAAATGAGTTTTGTTTCTTAAGCAATCTATTTTCTTCTACAAATTTAATTATGTCCTCTTGAATGCCACACACTGCAGATAAAATCGTCTCATTCTCCGATGGGTAACAATCCATGATAACAAAAGAAACACTCAAAAAATAGTGCATCAGGACGTCAAGCTCGCCAAAAATGCAATTGTTTGTGATGACAACACCCCCCATATTTTGACACTTTATAAAGTAGTGTATTTTACAAATTAAATTACACCAATGGAAAGAGATAAATAATCATACCGTTTTACAAAAAATGGCACTCCAATCTAAGTTACCAGTCAAAATTTATGATAGATTTAGTTTCCAGTCAGTAATGGTCTATTTAAATAATGCACTATTTTTTTGAAATTTTTAAAAACCTTTTACTTAAGCACCCCTAGTAGAATCACCCTTGTTAAGCCCTTACGTGACCAAGGGACAAGGTGTTTTGTGACTTGCAAAAAAATACCATTTTTGGAAATTCTTGAAAATGACCCTCACTTGCCATTTTTGGAAATGGCACGCATGGGAAAAAACCAGAAATGGTTACACGCTCGACAAGCATAAAGGGTAGATCACAACAATGCCTTGTTCACGGGTGTATGAGGATTTTCCTCATGCACCAAAATAAATGTCCTCCGTCGGGATCCATGCACGACCTACATTAAAAAAACTACCTAAAAATATTGAAATAAATCTAGAAAGGGTTTTCATGGACTCCTTCAACAACCTACGTCGCTTCCCTATGGATCTGTATGAGAACACATATCCATCAAAAATCTGTAAAAAACCATACTTCAAAATTGCTTGTCGTCGCTAGTGGTCGAGTTTATAGTCTATTTATGGGTTTTAACACCTTCCAGATCTAATGGCGGCCTCTATTTCACATAGAACCACATGGTATGGATTTCTAAAACATTTACCACTCTGATACCATGAAAGGAATGATAAGAATATTGTTCAAGCCATAAGATCGCATGTGCTAATAAACATCACATACTGATGAATTATATTCTCTTACATTAGTTCAATAATCGAATAGACATATAGGATGAGGGAAGTGTAACTCGCCACCTAGATTAGTGGTGAGAAATCTCACTAACTGATATTAGTAGTTAAGCTATCTCCAAAATACTAACAAGCTAACTCCATGCAACTAGTACACCTAAGCAAGTTAACTCAACGAGTGTAGGAATAGAACAAGTGCAATAATTTTCCTAATAAACAAATAAAAAGATAAATAATAACCTAAACAAACACTATGTAAATATAACTCTTTCAATATTTTTCCCTATCATAATTCTTTGATCTAACTAGTCCTAGCTCTCTATATGATCTATGATCATCTAAATAACTAAATCCTAGCTCAAGCATAAGTTGTATGCTTACATTGATGCATATACCCACCTCATTACAAATCTTCATGAAGTAACAAGCTACCCATATGACATTAAATGTGGCTAAATCCTTTATGCATGAAAGGTCCAAATTATAACACAAATTGATGCAATTAAGTTGGTTCCTTCTTATATGTATTAAATGACAATGTTGTATTTGAAACTCTTGTGCTCTCAAAGATCATACATGAGCTATAGATGTTAGGACATAAAAGTGAACACAAGTATCCCATGTGAACCTTTGTGTGTTTTCTCAAATGAACTAAAATGTATTTGTGGTTTCAAATGTGTATGCACATTATTGAGACGAACATCTTTTAGAATTTGAGCCTATGGATGTGGCTTACATGACATGGTGCATAAAAGAAGTGATTCTTTTATAACAACTTGAAGTCCCTCAATCTTGTACCAAGTGATCAAACCTTATACTATTCATCTCAAACATTGTGTCATCCATTTGAATACCTATGCATAATGCGAAATGATGTGATGTATTTTGACGGTCCTCTATTTCTTGAACACTTTTAATGCACTGACCTTTTTTGCAATCAAACATGCTTTTTCATTATGTCATTAAGATACTTGTCCACTTTAACTTTTGGTAGATGGTAAAATACCATGAACCTAGTGAACTAATTCGGATATCCCATAACACACAAAATACCATGAACCAAACAAATAACTATGTGCATCAATAAACTTGTGCAAAACATAACAAACACATGCCCACTACCAAGTAAACATAAAAAAACACCATAAAATATGCACACTTATAGGCTACGAAAATATACGCTAAGAAACTAGAGTAAAATAAGACTTATGCAAAATTACAAAACAAAACCTATGCACAATCAGGTTTTTATCCACTACTAAACTTTGATTATTATTGATTTAAATGTTTTTGGTTGATACAAGACAACACATGAAATTGGGTGCTCTTGCATCATATGTGAGGAGGCTCACACAATTGTAAGGATACACACAAATCAATTCATAAGGTAGTTTTTCCTTATTATGAGGGACTTAATTAGTTTGGATAAAGATGAGGAAATCTTGGCTAGAATCGTTTGGGATGAATGGATTTTCTTGGATATCGAAGCACTCTAGTCAATCAAATTTGTAACTTATATATCTAGGAAGAAGACTTTGTATATCAAACTCATGTTATATTTACCATTTAGCTCCCCATATAATTGATTCCTCCAAAATTTTCATATATTTTCCCATCGAGAGAGAGAAAATGTTACGAAATTAGTGTTTTCTAAAGACTAATTTCCAAATGACCATTGAGAAAAGGAACAAGCTGATAAATGTGTGATAAGAATTCTCTTCAAAAATATTACATAAGATACATCAGGGAGGTCCATGAATGCCTCTCTTTCTTAGATTTTTGGCGGTCGGGAGCTTCTTATGGGTTAGAATCCAAAAGGAATCTTTGGATTTGGGAATAAAGGTTTTTAACCATATTTGTTTCCAAATTTCCTTCTCATTAGTCTGGTATGAGTAAACTCTATTTAAATGCAATCGATAACCTTTATTACACCGAGAGACATTCCTACTGATGGTATTCAAGGGGATAATGGAGTGAGTTCACTTTTATTCTTGACATTAATTTTGATGTCTATTTGACCGTTATAATGACAAGTGATTGATGTTTGATATTAAAATATAAAAGACTTTTTACCTGCCAACTCATATTTGATACTAAAAATTAAATATGTAATTAATATATTTATAAAATAATACACAATATCAAATAAAACATAAATACAAATAATAAAAAAACTAAGAGCATAGTGAAGAATAAAGAACAAGAAAGTGGGGTGGCGAAGATGGAAATATGGAAAAAAATAATAGAAACTAAATTCATCTATCAAAATATGGGAAAGGCAAAAGAAGGAATGCTCACACAAATAACATTTAGGAAAAAATGATATGAATATGGTAAAAATATCGAGTGTGGTTGGGTGGGTAGAACAGGCAAGGAGAGCATAGGTATGTGATGTGAAGATATCATAATATATACAAATGAGAAAACACCACCAATTGAAGTAAACATGAAATCCATGAATGTTGACATTTTACAAGAATAAAATGTCATTAGCTAAGGTATTGAATAAATTATTGATCTGATAATATGAAGACCCTACTTTTCTTATTAAAAAAAAGGGATGAACTCTAGCTTAGAAATTAGTCATATATGAATTCTTGAGGAAATTTTCTTTTATATAACGAATGGCTAGTTGATATATTGAGGTTAACATGTCTGCAAATCTTCCTTAAAGTATTTATCTAGTTGAGAATTTGTTCATGTAGCTATGCCATTAAGATTGAATTGAATACCACAAACTTTGTTCATAATATAAGGGTAAAGAAAAAGCCATCTCGGCGTAAAGTCATCTCAATTGGGATTTTCATCTAATTTTAGTTTTTGTCTTTAATTTTGATTATCAAAGATTTTATTGTGATTGTAAAGACACGCATTCTACTTTTAGTTATTGTATTTAAAAATTCAAGTTGTTAGTAAGTTAATAGTTAAGTTAATTTTATATTTCAATAATATATATATTATGTATGTATGTATGTATATACATACATACATATATATGCATGTATGTATGTATATACATACATAGATATATATATATACATACATACATATGTATGTATGAATATATATATATATATATATATATATATATCTATGTGTGTGTGTACACACACACATATATAATACACACACACACACACACATATTATATATACATACATATATATATATATATATATGTATGTATATATAATATATGTGTATATACATACATATACGTGTACATATAATATATGTGTGTATATATATACATACATACATACATATGTATGTATGTATGTATGTATGTATATACACAAACACACACATGTGTGTATATTATATATATATATATATATATATATATATACATATGTACACACACACACACACACACACATATATGTGTGTGTGTGTATACGTACATATGTATATATGTAATCATATATATATATATATATACATATATATAATTTAAATATTATATTTTAACCTCCATATATAATTTAAGGATATAAAATCTAATATGTATATACATACATATTTAAAATATTTATTCAATATTTTAATTGTAAATGAACTTTAAAAGAAATTATATTTTATATTTTTAATACATAATCTACACATATTTAAAAGAGATGGTGAAATATCTAATGTAAATATGAAACTAGATTGATAAAAGATAATCTAATGTAAATATGAAACTAAATTGATATATTTCAACATCTTTTAGATATATGTATTTAAGTTATCTATACTAGTAAAGAATATCCATGCAACCAATATTTCTCCAAATCATAAAATTAAACTCAACTTCCCTATAAAAGGACCAAACTATAACCCTTCTAAGAAAACCTTGAAAAACATGAAAACCACACTTAAGCTCACTCCAATCCATTACAAAACTAAAAATTCAACTTAGAAAAGGTGGCTTGTTTTGAACACTTGGATCATACCAAATGTTGGCCTAGGCCCATAAAAGGTGCATTGTTACCCTTAAATCCCATCCATATTTGTGTTACATAAATTGGGGAAGCATTCGTAAATGGAGAATAACACTAGAAATTTCTCCCAACACTCTTCTTCTTTGGCATGAGATCACCCAAAAGCTCACACTTAGCATGTGATTTCCCCAAAACTCATACTTGGCACGTGAGATCGCCCGAAAAACTCACTCTTCTACAATAGTTCAGGACATTTTCTATCATTTTCACTCTTCACGGATTAGGTGCACACTTTCCTTTTTGCATACTTTTACACACTTTTACATATTTGGATCGAAATTTTTCATATACACATATTTGACTACTCTTTTTCTCTTCTTTTGCAAGTTCATCCTTCATACACAACAAGAAGCAACCCTTCATCAAGCACAAAAGAAGTACAACATGGCACAACACATATGCTTCACCCCTAGGATCACTTCCTCTTCCTTAGCTTTTACGCTTCATTTTATTCACTTCACGCTTTCACTTGTCTCCTCAACATGCTTTCACCATTGACCTACATAGTTATTAGGTATGCATATCTTATCTACTTTATGTTATCGATAATTCACTCAACAACATAAAGTGGGGAAAATGTAGACACAAAATCACACACTTGTGTACATTTCTAGATCTTAATCACATATTTACATTCATATGATTCATAAGCAAGAAAACTAGTAATTGACTACTATATTTAGCCTTTTTGCTTTTCTTTTTGTCTTCTTTCTAGTCTTCCTTCACTGATTTTTCTTTCTTGGCTCTAGATTCCAGGCGCCTTGGTGCCCTCGTCCCCTTTGGGCACCCCAACCTCGTTGTATCTTGCTCGCCCATTTTGGGCCTCTTTTATCTTTTAGGCATCTTGTTTTCTTATGGGTCAACCTTTTAGTGGTTAATTACGAAATTCAAACAAGGGAATCATATAAATATAATGTTATGTGATCAAATTAAAGGACCAAGCTCTAAGCATCTATTATCATCACCTAACGTTGAATCAAAGGCATCTAAGAGCACCAAAGGCTTCCATCTAGCTTAATTCAAGGGATAAGAGACATTAATTTTACATACACGCATAGGAGGGGAAGTTTATTTTGTTTCATCCACATGTCTATTTTCATTGGTATATCTATCTATCACTTTCTATCAAGTGCATCTTGCACAAGATCCTCCTAGGGCATGATTCTTAGACACACACATAAGAACTACATAGAGTATGAAATGTAGTGCAACGCTTGGTCGTAAGTTCACTCTATCGGGTGACCTTCGGGGTCATTCTGACTCCCCATTTGTATCCTTTCCTTTTTAGGATTTGATGTGTTTTGGGATTTTCCAGGAGATCATTTGTTTTACAAGTTACAGGAGAATTCTGCGAACATAGTGTGACATATAGGTGATCAACAGCAAAGGTTAGTGACTAACTTGCGACACATTAAAAACTAGATTTCAAGATTTTGTGAAGTCACAGGCACCCAACAAGGGTCTATGGTGCCTAGGCACCCCAACACTAGTCCAGTGCCCCGGTCCAACATATTCGATAGTTCTACATTTTTTTGAGTGTGGTTACTGATAGTCTCTTCCTCTTGTTCACATGTTTTAGGTCTAGATCACCTTAAGGAAAAGTGATAATAAACTAAGGCTTGTATTCCCTCTCTTTCACTTAGAGTTTCAATTTCTATTCGCTTATTGTGTGTTTCATATTTGTGTTTTATTGTTTATTTACTACACATGAATATGCAATATACTAGGGTTTTAATAAATTTCAATATTTGATAAATCACTATTGGAACTTATGTACTCATCATCATAATTTTTGATTGGGAAGAACTAATTATTCAAAGTTCTCAAAAATCCATTCAAAATAATACAAATGTGATCTTCTATTAATTTTCAAAGTGGTTGATAGAAACGTAGGCCTCAAGCTAGTGAACCCACTTAACAAATATTGTAGTATCAATCTTTCCTTCAAACATTGGGATCTATAAATTCACATGACCTTGAAAGGGGTCTAATTTTTAAATATTTGGTGAGATGAGTATGAGAAAAAGGATGTGGATGTTGGGTCGAGATGAAATATCAATCACATAATTTTCCAAATATTTTAGTACACCATGCCTTAATAAATTTATAGGTGTTTTCCATTTCCTCAAGATTCTTTTAAGTGTCATCCATATTGATCTTATTGTGGAATTATTGTGAGAAGTGTCAAAAAAATCCAAACTTTTTTCCTTCATTATCACATTGTACTCGTTTCTTTACACACATAAGAAAATTTTATGCTCTAACACTAATGATCTATATGGGGTTTCCTAAGACCGGTTATGTGGGAAACAATGACACACTTGGAGACAATTTGTGTACAGTAGAATGTGGAGGAGAGATTAACTAAAATTATCCACCATAATGAGATGTTGAAATACAACTTATATTCAATATTCTTAAGAGGAAAAATAAAATTGTGTATAAAAATAGAAAGGTTAAGAGTGCAAGCTACTTTAAGCGTAAGAGGAATGTTTCCTTACTCATCTATCTAGACTACTGTGAAATAATATAGAACTATATATGTTCCCGATGTTAAATGCCTAGGGAATGATAACTATATTATTTTTGGTATGCATGTTTGTGTTTTCTCATCTTCATGTATGCATAGTTTTTTGGAGTGTGTGGTTACAATACACATATAATTTATGATTACATGAGGGTGATTAACAATAGTTGTAGTAGAAATGGTTGAAATGATCTTCATCTTCCCTATTGATTAATAGCTTTCATTTGATATACACATGCTAACGAGATGCTCTAACACGTTGTTAGTGCAAAGTGTCTCACCCTATGTGTCATGTGACTACATAGCATTGACAAGTGAATTTTGAGAGTAAAATTCCTATACATTTGTGAGGAAACATTTTGAATTTGAGGAAGAAAGGTGTAATGATTTAGCACAAGAACACAAAAATTGGTAGTTTTTTTTTGTGATGGATGCAAGACTATGAAATAAATTAGTAATATATTTTGATAGTGGAGATATGTATATGTTGCAAGGGTTTTAAAACAATTGTGTAGCATGTTCGAGACTATGCAAAGAAATGCATTGAGAAAATACAACACTTAGTATATAATTATAAGTGTTGGATAAGTCATGGGAAAAGTGGGAGTTGCACATTTATGTGAGGCCTTATGCTTTCCATGATATTACAAAAGGGTGGAGAGCTCAATTTTTATAAGATAAGTTGATGAAGTCATGATTAGAGGTCTCAATTAAGATACACCCTAAACCACATAATCCTTAGAATAAAATATAGGAAGATGTAATAAAATGCAACACCTTAGATCTTTATTGATTCAATCAAGCAATAAAATGAAAAAAAACACACACATGGAATTATCACCAATGAGATGTGTTATAATATTATATCATCTTATCTTTGCTTATTAACTCACGATCTTTTGAAAGGAATGATAAGAATATTGTTTCAATCCATAAGATCTCAGATGTTAATAGAACATCACATACAATGAATTACATTCTATTACATTAGCTCAATAATCAAAATGTACATACATGAGGAGGGGAATGCAACTACCACCTATATCGATGGTTCAATGGTGAGAACTCTCACTAACTGATACTAACAATTAAGCTAACTCCACAAGACTAGCAAGCTAACTCCACACAACTAGTACACCTAAACAAACTAAATCAACAAGTGTAAGGATAACATAAGTAAAACAATTATCCTAATAAACAAACAAAAATTTGAATAGTAACCTACACTAACACCCCTGTAAGCATAGATTATGTGGGTGGAAAAGAAGGTGAACCCCAGTAACAAGGCTTGATGAGGTACCGCGCATACAATAAATGTGTAAAAAGGAATTGCCATGGATGAAAATAAATCACTACAAGGTACCCAAAAACCAATAACAACAAAGTAGATACCCATTGTAAGGCATCCCAAGAAGCTTGGCTAAAAAAACTCGTATAATGCTAAAAAAATTTGGTGTGCACTATGGAATCCACTACTTGATCACAAAACTAAAAAAAATGACATTGGTTCCGATACTGGAATCAAAACATTGGTATTATCCTCCCTACGCGGTGTATCTAGAACATTCCATTTTACCTCTTACTAGTGAGATGAATCTTAAATCTTTAACTAACATTGGGTTGCGAGAATACCTCCATACAAGGAGATTTTCAATGGAGTGATGTTGAAATTGAAAAAAACAAAACATAATTCAATCCACTACTAAAAATAGGTGTGTCATGATCTAAGAATAACAACCAAGGAAACAAGGCAAAGACAAAAGATCCAAATTAATAGGAGTGCCACAATCCAAGACATCCAAGACAACAAGGCAATGACACAGGTTCCAAGAATCATGATCAACACCACACCCTTCCATATTTTTGAATGGTTGGAGTGACACTAAAAATATGTGAGTTATTAAAAACATTACTCGATCACTAAAAACTAACGTTGGATTCACCAAAATAGATCCCCCACAAGAGAGACTATCTACATGCCTAAAAGTGTCGAAAATATAGATACAAAATCTCTCAACAAACAAAATAGATATACTACACTGTTAAAGAAATTTTCTCAATAAAAGGAGTATTACAATGCATATGGTATAGAAAGAGGAGAAAGAAGTTGAAGGGTGTAGGAGCCCAGTCTATAGAGACCTCTCAACGAATGTTTGTCTTTGCCACAAGTGATCGAGAAATCCACCGAAATCAACACAAATGGATGAAGAATATTTTTGCACACACGATTCGATGTAAAATGCATAATGATTTCATTAAAGGAACATCAGAGTGTGTGACAAGTTAATCATGTCTAAATATTGAAATCTACGGTTTCTCAAGCTTGATTGAAGGTACAAAACTCATGTGTAGATTATGATCCTCGAAAAGAGTAGAGCATACAAAAATAGGAGTTATATCAATGTGTGATCCCAATGAAGTACCTTCTCAAAAACCAATTCCATGGTGAGAATGTCATTTAACATGTTAAATAGGGAAGCAATACCCTGTGAATGTCTGCCAATACCTCCGCTAATGAAACCCATAAAATGGAGCATGCGAGAACCAAATCCTAATGGTATGCTTCTCAAAGGATCTAGGCATGTCAGTAGAAGGAGTTGAAGTGGGATACATCGGGTGTATTACTAAAATAGGTATATGTGTGGAACTAGAATATGTAGTAATAAGTGCAATATGCTTGGGAGCATCATGTCATCTTTGTTGTGAATGAGGTTATGTAGAAGTGAGTTTTGCTTCTTAAGCGATCTATTTTCTTCTAAAAATTTTACTATGTCCTCTTGAAGTCCACACACTTCAGATAAAATCATCTCATTCTCTCGATGGGTAAGAATCCATGATAGCAAAGAGACACTCAAAAAATAGTGCAACAGGACGTCGAGCTCAGCCAAAAATGCATTTGTTTGTGATGACAACACCCCCATATTTTGGCACTTTATAAAGTAGTGTATTTTACAAATTAAATGACACCAATGGAGAGAGAAAAATAATCATACGAGTTTTACAAAAATGGCATTCCATTCTAAGTTACTAGTCAAAAGTTATGATAGATTTAGTTTCAGATCAAGTAATGGTCTATTTAAATAATGCGCTATTTTTTTGAAATTTTAAAAACCTTTTACTTAAGCACCCACTAGTAGGAATCACCCTTGTTAATCCCTTACGTGACCAAGGGATAAGGTGTTTTGTGACTTGCAAAAATACCATTTTTGGAAATTCTTGAAAATGACCCTCGTTTGCCATTTTTGAAATGGCACGCATGGGAAAAAACCAGAAATGGTTACATGCTCCGACAAGCACAAAGGGTAGATCACAACAATGCCTTGTGCCTGGTGTATGAGGATTTTCCTCATGCACCAAAATAAATGTCCTCCTCCTGGATCCACGCAACCTACATTAAAAAAACTACCTAAAAAGATTGAAATAAATCTAGAAAGGGTTTCATGGACTCCTTCAACAACCTATGTCGCTTCCCATACGGATTTGTATGAGAACACATATCCATCAACAAATATGTAAAAAATTATACTTCAAAATTGCTTGTGTAAAGCTAGTGATCGAGTTTATAGTCTATTTATGGGTTTTAACACCTTCCAGATCTAATGGCGGCCTCTATTTCACATAGAATTACATGGTATGGATTTCTAAAACATTTACCACTCTGATACCATGAAAGGAATGATAAGAAGATTGTTCCAAGCCATAAGATCTCATGTGCTAATAGAACATCACATACAATGAATTATATTCTCTTACATTAGCTCAATAATCAGAATATACATATCGGATGAGGGAAGTGTAACTACCACCTAGAATAGTGGTGAGAAATCTCACTAACTGATACTAGTAGTTAAGCTAACTCCACAAGACTAACAAGCTAACTCCACACAACTAGTACACCTAAGCAAGCTAACTCAACAAGTGTAGGGATAACACAAGTACAATAATTATCCTAATAAACAAATAAAAAGATAAATAATAACCTACACTAACACTTTGTAAATATAACTCTTTCAATATTTTTTCCCTATCATAATTCTTTGATCTAACTAGTCCTAACTCTCTATATGATCTATGATCATCTAAATAACTAAATCCTAGCTCAAGCATAAGTTGTATACTTACATTGATGCATATACCCACCTCATTACAAATCTTCATGAAGTAACAAGCTACCCATATGACATTAAATGTGGCTAAATCCTTTATGCATGAAAGGTCCAAATTATAACACAAATTGATGCAATTAAGTTGGTTCCTTCTTATATGTATTAAATGACAATGTTGTATTTGAAACTCTTGTGCTCTCAAAGATCATACATGAGCTATAGATGTTAGGACATAAAAGTGAACACAAGTATCCCATGTGAACCTTTGTGTGTTTTCTCAAATGAACTAAAATGTATTTGTGGTTTCAAATGTGTATGCACATTATTGAGACGAACATCTTTTAGAATTTGAGCCTATGGATGTGGCTTCCATGACATGGTGCATAAAAGAAGTGATTCTTTTTATAACAACTTGTAGTCCCTCAATCTTGTACCAAGTGATCAAACCTTAGACTATTCATCTCAAACATTGTGTCATCCATTTGAATGCCTATGCATAATGCAGAAATGATGTGATGTATTTTGATGGTCCTCTATTTCTTGAACACTTTTAATGCACAACCTTTTTTGCAATCAAACATGCTTTTTCATTATGTCATTAAGATACTTGTCCACTTTAACTTTTGGTAGATGGTAAAATACCATGAACCTAGTGAACTAATTCGGATATCTCGTAACACACAAAATACCATGAACCAAACAAATAACTATGTGCATCAATAAACTTGTGCAAAACATAATAAACACATGCCCACTACCTAAGTAAACACAAAAACACCATAAAATATGCACACTTATAGGCTACGAAAAATACACTAAGAAACTAGAGAAAAATAAGACTTATGCAAAATTACAAAACAAAACCTATGCACAATCAAAGGCTTTTTTATCCACTACTAAACTTTGATTATTATTGATTTAAATGTTTTTGGTTGATCAAGACAACACATGAAATTGGGTGCTCTTGCATCATATGTGAGGAGGCTCACACAATTGTAAGGATACACACAGATCAATTCATAAGGTAGTTTTTCCTTATTATGAGGGACTTAATTAGTTTGGATAAAGATGAGGAAAACTTGGCTAGAATGTTTGGGATGAATGGATTTTCTTGGATATCGAAGCACTCCTAGTCAATCAAATTTGTAACTTATATATCTAGGAAGAAGACTTTGTATATCAAACTCATGTTATATTTACCATTTAGCTCCCCATATAATTGATTCCTCAAAATTTTCATATATTTTCCCATCGAGAGAGAGCAAAATGTTATGAAATTAGTGTTTTCTAAAGACTAATTTCCAAATGACCATTAAGAAGGAACAACTGATAAATGTGTGATAAGACTTCTCTTCATAAATATTACATAAGATACATCGGGAGATCCATGAATGCCTCTCTTTCTTAGATTTTTGGCGGTCGAGGAGCTTCTTATGGGTTAGAAGCTAAAAGGAAGCTTTGATTTGGGAATAAAGGTTTTTAACCATATTTGTTTCCAAATTTCCTTCTCATCGATCTCCGGCATGAGTAAACTCTATTTAAATGCAATCGATAACCTTTATTACACCGAGAGACGTTCCTACAATGGTATTCGGGGGGTAATGGAGTGAGTTCACTTTTATTCTTGACATTAATTTTGGCGTCTATTTGACCGTTATAATGACAAGTGATTGATGTTTGATATTAAAATATAAAAGACTTTTTACCCGCCAACTCATATTTGATACTAAAAATTAAATATGTAATTAATATATTTATAAAATAATACACAATATCAAATAAAACATAAATACAAATAATAAAAAAATCTAAGAGCATAGTGAAGAATAAAGAACAAGAAAGTGGGGTAGCGAAGATGGAAATATGGAAAAAAATAATAGAAACTAAATTCATCTATCAAAATATGGGAAAGGCAAAAGAATGAATGCTCACACAAATAACATTTAGGAAAAAAATGATATGAATATGGTAAAAATATCGAGTGTGGTTGGGTGGGTAGAAGAGGCAAGGAGAGCATAGGTATGTGATGTGAAGATATCATAATATATACAAATGAGAAAACACCACCCAATTGAAGTAAACATGAAATCCATGAATGCCGACATTTTACAAGAATAAAAATGTCATTAGCTAAGGTATTGAATAAATTATTGATCTGATAATATGAAGACCCTACTTTATTGCATCTTAAAAAAAAGGGATGAACTCTAGCTTAGAAATTAGTCATATATGAATTCTTGAGGAAATTTTCTTTTATATAACGAATGGCTAGTTGATATATTGAGGTTAACAATGTCTACAAATCTTCCTTATAGTATTTATCTAGTTGAGAATTTTTCATGTAGATATGCCATTAAGATTGAATTGAATACCACAAACTTTGTTCATAATATAAAGGGTAAAAAAAAGCCATCTCGGCTTAAAGTTATCTCAACTGGGATTTTCATCTAATTTTTAGTTTTTTTCTTTAATTTTAATTATCAAAGATTATATTGTGATTATAAAGACACACATTCTACTTTTAGTTATTGTATTTCAAAAAGTCAAGTTATTAGTAAGTTAACTTAATTGCTATATATTATATATATATATATATATATATATATATATATAATTAGTAATCATACATTAATTTAAATATTGTTATATTTTAACCTCCTTATAATTTAAGGAGGTGAAATTTAATGGTCTAAAATATTTATTCAATATTTTAATTCAAATGAACTTGAAAGAAATTATATTTTATATTTTTTAATACATAATCTACACATATTTAAAAGAGATGGTGAAATATCTAATGTAAATATGAAATTAGATTGATAAAAGATAATTTAATGTAAATATGAAACTAGATTGATATATTTCAACATCTTATTTATATCTATACTAGTAAAGAATATTACCAATATTTCTCCAAATCATAAAATTAAATTCAACTTCCTATAAAAGGACCAAACTATAACCCTTCTAAAAACACTTGAAAACCACACTTAAGCTTACTCCAATCCATTACAAAACTAAAAAAATTCAACTTAGAAAAGGTGGCTTGTTTTGAACACTTGGATCATCCCAAATGTTGGCCTAGCCCCATAAAAAGGGCATTGTTACCCTTAAATCCCATCCATATTTGTGTTACATAGATTTTCCTAACAAACAAGATTAACATGTCTTCAAACGAGTAAAGTAAGTCTATTACGAAGGTAATTTCCTATGAACAAAATAACCTTCACCAACTCAAGATTGGGGAGTTCTATAAATCATATTTCCCCACCCCCACACATTTTAACAAAATGATTTCCTTAAATGAGATTTTTTTTTTTGGTGGTCATTTTCTAAACTTTTTAGTTGATATATTTGACATATAAAAATTACGGGAACAAAGGCTTATGTAGGGTAACTATGGGACTAGCTTCCTATAAGGAGATAGTTTGGCTTCCTATAGGGATACACCTTGGACTAAGTGTGCACGCCCCAATGGGCAGGTTCCGAGAAACCTCATTGACCAATAAACACTTTCTTAAAGTTTTAAATTTTGATGGGATTTGCCACTTGCAAAAGTTAAAAAAACTCTAATTAAATAATAAAATTAAAGAATTGAGGTTTTGGTAACGCATAAAATTTAAAGAAGTTTTTGTGTAAAGAAAATGCATTGGTTATATTTATTTAACAATGTTTTCGAAAATATATATATATATATATATATATATATATATATATATATATATATATATATATAATTATTATAGTATTAAAAATAAATATGTGCATTAATATTTTGGATTATATTTCATGATTCATTATTAAATTAAAGAAGTGATGAGATTCTGATTTGAAGTACCTTTGTATCGATAACTCGTTTTAATACATGACATGCCACAACCTCCATGATTTAAGAGATACATCAATTAATATGCAAATCAATTTCATCAAGAGACATAACTATAATGATAAACTTTATTTGAGGTAATATACTATTCAAATGGCTATATAAAAATCTCCAAACTCATCCTTATCATGTGGCTTTAAAGCACATTAGTATCCTAATTTTGTTTTCCACCTCATTGGCTTGAAAAGGCAAGAGTTAAAGATATTATTGTTTCTTGGGGCAAGTTTAATATAGGTTACCATTAACATATTGGCTTAAAGTTAAACCATTATGTCTATGGCGATATGATAGAGTAAGTTTGGAAAATAAATGTAAAGGGTAGATAATATGACATAACTTGATGATAAAGGGGTGTCATTTCCAATGTCAATTGAGTTGAAACGAAAATTGCATATGAGATATGATATTGGGAACCTACACCTTGATTGTTAATGAAAAGTATGTGACTACTTCAAAAAAACTATAGGGTAAGTTTGAGACCATAATTTTATATTAGGATGTGATAAAGGATAAGTTCGGAGCATAATCTTTATGTGGGTTACATTATGAGATCAAATTGAATCACGATCTCTTCTTTGTGTGAGTTGATTTTTGTACACCTTCCAATCAAGAGGAACCATCCACTTTCCTCTTAATGAATTCGTAAACAAAGGGTGAAGCACCATCCTCTTCCAATTTCTTGGTAAACTAAATACTAGGTAATAAACTATTCAAATGGATATGAATTTCTCTTCAACACATCCTTACCACATGGCTAGAACACATTAGTATTGACTACATACCATTTGCACCACTTTGTCTTGAAAAGACAAGAGTTAACGATATTATTTTTGACTAGGTAAGGTTATAGGTTACTACTAGTCTAGTTAAATGAAAATATCGGAATAACATAAACTTGGGATAGTAAGAAATATGTTTTAACATAAACTTGAGGTAGTAAGAAATATGTTTGAAAAATAGTAATTTGAATGTAAATTACTTAAATGGTTATATTTTATATACATTGTGTGTTTGTGGTTATATCCATTTCATTTATTATAGAATACAAAATGGCTATGGTAATATGTGAGGATCTCAACTAGGGGATTTTGTACTATTTAAATAAGAGCTTAAATTCATTATAAGAGGCACTTGAGTTCTTAAACTAAGCTATTATGTCATTGAGGCTTCCATATGAACTCGAAACAAACCCTAGTTCAATTATAAAAATTTGGGATACACTATTGTTGTTGGTGTGAGTCATTTTCCACTCCACATGGTAGGTCATCTCACTTAGGTGAGGTCATAGGTCTAGGTGTCATAGGGGTCATCATGAGATTCCTTACGCGTCAGTGTGTCAAGTGCATCATATGGGAGTTACTTCCCATTCGGGAATGTAACTCCCCTTCTCCACTTGAGAGGTCATGATTGTTGCACTGGGGGTTACATAATACCCTCTATTTGTACACCATCCTTCATTTAGATCTATGAGGAGTTAATGAGATTCTTGTGACCCTTTGCTAATGTTTGCATGCACGTTATGGTTGATGCTCGCTCTCCATGAGACCTCATCACGCTACTAGAGTGCAACTCATTCGATGTTCGCATGATCCTCATGCTTTGTGTTTTCACATTCTTTTTCATGGTATCGAGAGAACACATTGTGGGATTCGTGTTACTCACCATCTACCGTTGTTCTCTTGCTCTCCGTTCATGATTTTCAAGTTTCATAGGCATATGTTGTAATGGATATTCCATTCGTGCTCTACTTGCATTGATTCGGGTTTTAATCTTGTTCATGGTTTCTAGTTTGTGTTTTTGAGTGTTCGTGGTTTTTGGCATTTGCGTGCGGTTTTGGAAGTGTTTTATACCTAAGGTTACATTTTGAGGTTTGAGTTCAAGGTTTAGTGTTGTTTGTTTGAGTTTTGAAAGGTGAGAAGTTAGTTCTTGCGCCCAATTCAGCCCCAAGTCACCGAGTTGGGAATTGATTTTCCCTAGCTTGCCCGCATTCAACCTTCTCTACAACTCATTTCTCCGCTTCACCTCACTAGCTTGACTCCACGGTGTTGTTTTTGGCTCCTCGGTCTTGGTCATCAACTCACCGTTTGCATTAGTTTTTCTTTTGTGACGGGTTTGTGCCTTTGTTGCGGTTTGCTTGGTTATTCGTGTTTGGCTTCAACACATCCTAGGTTTGGCGCTATGGTCCTGCTCCATGCCCAAAGCTTCCACAAACTCCCGCCTACTCAAACCTTGGCCTTGCTTCCCGTGTTCTTTACCTCCTGGCTCAAGCTTTCATGCACCTATCGTTCATTGTAGTTTCTCCGTTAATGAAGCTCCCTACCCGTGCCATGTTTTACTTTGGACTTTCTAGTTAATCACTCGTCATTCACATTGCTTCGTTTGCCCCTTAGTTTGTGCACCTACTCGTTATGTGGACTTCCCTCCGTGGAATCTTGTCGTAGGTCTACCTTAGACCTTACACTATTGAGTTCCTGTGTGTTACACCTTCAACAACTTTGAATTGGCCTAGTTACACTCCACATAACACCTTACTTGGCCCACCTTGACATGTGGCTCTCCCCACTCATTCTGGTCCATTTGACACTCAGACTCACCCGCTCCCGTCGACTTGGCTCCAACAATCACCTCGGTGATTGACCGACGTGGCAACACGCTCTCTCGGCGACCTCAAATCCTCCCTCGACGCATTTCCCAGCTCACTCGACATGGCATCTATTCCATCCTTGACGTTGCATCCGTTATTTGGGCTCACTCAACTCAACATTATCCCGCCGATCTTCAACGCGGGCTCCTCGCTTTGCACACCACTTGGCTCGGTGAGCCACCCGAATCACTCCCAGTGCATCTGTGCTGGAGCTCACCACGACGAGCCCCTCCACTCGTTGAGCTGCATCAACTCACCCATCTAAGTTGCATCAACCAACTCGCCCTTTGAGTTGCTTCCACCACCTCACCCTTAGATCGATGTATAACTCACTGAGTTGCTCACCCTTTGAGCTCTCGGGACCTCTTATATCCCCTTTTTTTGGATTTTTTTTTTCTATTTTTTTCTCCCTTTTTTCACATTGTTGAACAATTAAAAATTCATCGTTGTAATAGGGGATTTTTTTCCGGGCTCCTTATATAGGGTTATTGGGCCTTTCGGGCCACTTTTATGGCTCGTTGCATTGTAGTGCTCCTCTTCACCTGCGGCTAGTGAGTGTGTCTACCACATCCTTGCGGTAAGAGAGCCTTCTTTTTACGATGGGAGATGTCTTCTATCACATTGAGTAGTGTATACGTACCCTTATGTTTCTTTTGCCATTTTGCACTTGATTGCATGTCGTTCCTTTGCTTCCGACTAGGACTTCTTATGGCCTCCACTCTTGCGCGATTCATCGCTTATTGCAAGGTGAGTAGTCAACTATCGACGTCGCATGAACACACCCTATTATAATCACACACTACTTATAAAGTGTTGTAAACAAGGGGTTATCATGTTTCTTAGGTTTCATATTACTTGCAGACACATTCTCTAATGAGTTCAATGTCTTGCATTCTTGCACCATCTTCTTCTTGTGCACATTGCACTTCTTTCTTCCATTTCCGCATCATGGAGGATGCTCTTTCCAGACTTGAGCATTGCAGGATCGCTTTACAGCCTCCACCACTTCTTCTTGGGAGAGAGAACTACACATCATGGTGTGCTTCTATGGAATGCTACTTCACCTACGAGGTTCTTTCACACTTTCTACACGGGCTAGTTCCTGTACCCCTTGATCATCGTCTTGAGGAGTATCTCAAAAATGCGACCATGTTGTTGGTCACTTGATGTTGCATGTCACTAGACCTCTCTACATTCACGTGGCAGAATTAAATCCTCCCCACACCATATGGAGCATCTTTCAGTCCTTGTTTGGAGACCCTTCACATATTGCTATTAATTAAGTCTCATCTTCTGATTTATGTGATGATAGTTTCACTGACACATAATCACTTGGTTCCATCTCTGATGACGAGGATTTTGCTTCTAGTTATGATGATGAGAGTGCTACTGAGGACTCCTCTCCTCATTCTCTCACCTTTCAGAGTATGTCAACACTCCTCCCTTCTCATCAGACATCAGGCACTCTCCTTCTCAACCTCATACCGTCATTACACCAACATCCTTTCCACTTCCAGTGTGTGAGGCCCTTTCCACTCCTCTTCCTTCATGCATGGATGAATCATACTTGTCGACATCACTCTTCTATTTTTGAGCCCCCTTCTTGGGACGAGTATCTTCCTAACCTTTACCATCTTTTCGCAATGCCTACTTGTGATGCAATACAAGTTCCTCATCCTTCTATAGGTGTTTTGGAGGAGTCCATCATCTCCTTTGTTGGGAGTGCCCCTTCAGGACTCTTATCACTTCCAATTTTCAGGAGATCATCACTGATCCACCCTTGCTTGTGGATCCTCTTTCTATTGTGGGGGTTGTTGCATTTCCTTCACATCACTCGGGCATCCTTTGGTGGATGTTCTATAGTCTGACAGCTCTACACTCGTGGCATTACCTTTGGTTCCTTGGCACTCATTTGCTAGATCTATGTCACACTTAAGTGGATCAGATTGATTTTCTTCATCTTTGCTACCTTCAATTTCCTTTGCGGAGTGGGTGGAGTTCCAACACTCCATTTCTATCCATCCTAAGGGCAGGCACACAGTTCGGTGCGGGTGGCTCTTCTTCATCCAAAGGCAGAGGACCACATCATCAACACTCTTCTGGAGACTTCCTAGAGTTGCAGAGTTCAAATCCATCCATGGCATCTTCTGTGTTCCTCTTGTCTCCCTCTTCTTCTCTCCCCTTCTTCCAGAGAGATTGCCCTCTTGTACATGGGCACGTTATCGGAGCTCCTCAATGGTGGTGGGGTCCATTTGTGGCATCTTTCTTAGATTAGAGAGTGTTTTTCATCTCTTATGGTGGATGTTTTTCCCATTGGGTTTTCCTCCACTACTTGAGATCCTTGTTGTTCATGGGTGCCTCATTAGGCTTTAGTGTCGAGACCCATTTCTCATTTCTAACTTGCCACCTCATCCTAAGTTACGATGAAGGGGGAGTATTGGTGTGAGTCATTTTCCATGCCACATGGAAGGTCATCTCACTTAGGTGAGGTCATAGGTCTAGGTGTCATAGGGGTCATCATGAGATTCTTACGTGTCGGGTCGTGCAGGTCATCGAGTGTGTCATATGGGAGTTACTTCATATTTTGGGAATGTAACTCCCCTTCTCTACTTAAGAGGTCATGATTGTTGCATTGGGGGTTACACAACACCTTCTATTTGTACATTGTCGTTCATTCAGATCTATGAGGAGTTAATGAGATTCTTGTGACCCTTTGTTAATCCTTGCATGCACTTTATGGTTGATGCTCGCTCTCCATAAGATTTCGTCACATCACGGAGTGCAACTCGGTTGATGTTTGCATCATCCTGCATGATCCTTGTACTTCACGTTTTCACATTCTTCGTCGATTGTGTGGTGCATTCATGAGCATTTCGGATATGGAACACGAAGAAAAATAATTTTTTTATGAAGTAGTATCATTGTTATTCCATTGCTTCAAGCTACAATACAAATTGAGAGTATTCTTAATGACATAAGCTTAAATCGAAATTTTCCCCAAACAATATAACATAATGTAAAAATTGCATCTATATAAAAAAATGAACTAAAAGAATACTTAAATCTTAAATAAAAATACAATTTAAATAAATCTATATCTTAATATTAAATGTTATGTAAAAATATAATTTAAAATAATGTTACATCGTAACTTAAAATCTTCATTTTAAAATTCTTATTCCAACTTAAAAATAAATAAATTAAAAGCTAAAATGTGTGAGACTTAGCTCTAGTAAGATATCTATTGACATTGTATAGATTTTGCTACCTCTCAAAATGAGCCATTAAAATTACCAAACGCATACTAACATTTTTGGAAAGAATTCACCAAAAACAATAATGTGGGCAGAAACATTTTTCAAATTTAGGGAAAGGGTGTGCAATATTTGTGTTTTGTTGGTGCGTGAATGGTGCTGCTCTTGAGTTTTGAATTGGGAATAATTTTAATTTTTATTGGGAAAGGCTCTGGTCGGGTGTGGTGTTTATTTGGAACTGGAAGTACTAACTGGTGTTAAGTGGTAGAAGGAAATAAGAATGCATGGAAGTTCAAAAGCAGTGATTCTGGGAAGGAAGATGGATGGATGGAGTTGCTTCAGCAGGAGAGCTCCAGGTTTGGAGCACCGACAACGACAAGGAATCTATCTTCATCCTCATCTGCATTTGTTTCAGCTTCTCAGTCTCCATTTTCTCTCCAAGATCTCCAAAAGAAGATTCCCAATTATCTGAATCCAACAAATCTGATACCAACAACCACAACAGCTCAAGTGGATCTCAATCCCAATCTCAATCTCAGCCTGCTTTCATTAGAAACACCTATGCACACAGACCTCCAATACCCATCTCGCATTCTTCATCAACCATTAACACCCACATCAGCAATGACATACCCAGTTCATCCCATGGCCCTTCATTCTTCAGAGCGAACCAGTTGAAGGATGCCCAAAAGTCAGCATTGTTCAAGGAGTTTTCTTTTAGCAATTCCGGATCCAAAAATGCCTTGGCCCACATATATCCAGTGGGTCATAGGACTGTTTTTCGACACCAAGACCAAGCAATGCAGGACAGGACAATAATAAAATCTCGTTTGCAAGGACTTCAGCATCTCTGTCATCCTCTGCTAGACTTAGGAGCTGTGATGTGTACATTGGGACCCATGGGCAGAAGCCGTCTTTGCTTCGGTTCACCAAGTGGCTTCGTGCAGAGCTGGAGCTGCAGGGGATCGCTTGCTTTGCTGCAGACAGGGCAAGGTATACAGACTCCAGAAGCCATGACATTGCAGACAAGGTAATTAGTTCTGCAACTTTTGGTGTAGTTATTGTCACCAAGAAGTCTTTTGCAAATCCATATAGTATTGAGGAGTTGAGAATGTTTTTGGGTAGAAAGAATTTAGTGCCATTGTTCTTTGATCTGGGTCCTGGAGATTGTTTGGTTAGAGATATTATTGAGAAAAGGGGGAGTTGTGGGAGAAGCAGGGGGCGATCTGTGGATGTTGTATGATGGGGAAGAGAATGACTGGAAGGAGGCAGTGGATGGGCTTAGTAGAGTGACTGATGAGTGGAGATTGGAGGCGCAGACAGGGAATTGGAGGAGTTGTGTTTTGAGGGCAGTTAGTCTCTTGGGCAGTAGGCTTGGGAGGAGGAGTGTGGCAGAGAGGGAGAGAGTGAGGAAAGTCAGGATCCAAGGTCAGGAGTACCCATTTCCAAGAAATGAAGAATTTGTAGGCAGGAAGAAAGAGCTCATGGAACTCGAGGCAATCCTGTTTGGTAAGGCAGATGGTGGTGATGATGACGACAATGACGGGATTCTTGACATTAAAATCAGACCTAGGAGGAAGGATAAGGTTATTGTTCGTCGGAGGAGCAATGCCAATCGGTCTAAGATGCAGGCAGGTGGAGAAGGGGAAGGGAAAATGGAGAACAGGAGGCTGAGTGAAAGTGACAGATTGAAAGATGTAGAAGAAGAAGAGGAAGATGAAGGAGAAGAAGAACAAAAAGAGAGGCGAAAGAGTGAGGCAGATAAGTGGGAATTTAAAAGGAAAGGGAAAAATGCAAGCTCAGGGAACACAGGAGGAAGTACTAAAGGGAAAGAGCCGGCTATATGGAAGGAATCAGAACATGAAATTGAGATACAAAGAGGCAGGACAACACAGAGGATGAGGGATCGTCGTCAGCGTGCAAGGATACTGCATAAAGCAAGGTATGCAAAAAGAAGTAAGGAACTGAATTTGTCATATGGTAGAGGCATTGCATGTGTATCAGGGAATTCAGGGATTGGAAAAACTGAGTTGGTGTTGGAATTTGCATACAAATTTGCAGAGAGATATAGGTTGGTGCTATGGGTGGGTGGAGAAACTAGGTATCTTAGGCAGAATTTTTGAATCTGTCTTTTTGCTAGGATTGGATGTGAGTACTGAAACACATATTTCTCCCGAAAAAGGTAGGAATAAGACCTTTGAGGAGCAGGAAATGGAAGCCCTTCAGAGAGTGCGAAAGGAGCTTGCTAGAGACATTCCTTATTTGCTTGTGATAGATAATTTGGAGAGTGAGAGGGATTGGTGGGATGGCAGAGACATTTTGGAGCTTCTTCCGCGTTTTGGTGGAACAACCCATGTGATAATTTCTACTCGTCTCCCACGTGTGATGAATCTAGATCCCCTGAGGCTTTCATACCTGTCAAGCATGGAAGCTATGTCTTTGATGAAGGGAAAGAGGAGGGATCTTTCAATTATGGAGCTGGATGCACTGAGGACAATTGAAGAAAGACTGGGTCGGCTAACACTAGGCCTTGGGCTTGTTGGAACTATCTTATCCGAGCTTCCGATTACACCTTCCAGACTCCTTGATACAATAAACAGAGTACCATTAAGAGATCTGTTGTGGGGTGTCGAGACGATTTGACTCTGAGGAATCATCCCTTTCTTATGCAACTTCTGGATGTATGCTTCTCCATTCTTGATCATGCTGATGAACCGAAGAATCTGGCTAGCAGGATGGCTTTGGTAAGTGCCTGGTTTGCTCCTTATTCTATCCCTATTTCTCTTTTAGCAGTTGCAGCTTCTAAGCTTCCTGAAAGAGCAAGTGGTTTGCGGATATGGAAGAGATACATATATCAAGTGGGTTCCTGTTTTTGGGATCTCAGACAAGAAGATCAGAAGTTGAAGCATCAGCTATGTTGGTCAAATTTGGGATTGCGAGAAATAGCACTAGGCTAGGATGGATTCATATTCCTGAGATGATTCAGTTATATGCAAGGGAAAAGGGAGGCAGTTTGGCTGCCAAAGCTATGTTTCAAGGAGTTGGTAGCAGAGGAAACATCACACTCCATCCAGAGCACTTATGGGCAGCTTGTTTCCATGTATTTGGATTTGGGAACAATCCAGTGATTATTGAACCGAAAGTGTCTGAATTACTCTCCTTCATTAAAAGAGGAGTGGTTCCCCTGGCACTGCATTCTTTTACTACCTTCTCAAGGTGCCATGCAGCTTTAGAACTTCTCCGTCTCTGTACTAATGCCTTGGAGACTGCCGAGGAATCTTTTGTTTCTCAAGTACCTACCTGGATGGACAAATCCCTGTGTTGCAAAATTCCTCGACGCTCGGACACACAAGTGGATGAGTATCTCTGGCAGGATGTAACACTTCTCAAGGCTTCAATTTTGGAATTAAGGGGAAATTGATGCTCAGGGGTGGACTATATAATGCAGGGGAGGAGCTCTGCAGGACATGCATTACTATAAGAACAGTGTTGTTGGGTACAGAACATCCTGACACCATAGCTGCCCAAGAGACCCTGGCCAAACTTGTCAGATATCAAACTAACACTAGAGTCGGATAAATTGTAAGCTTATTTGATGCAGCCATGTGAATGTGCCAATGTAGTATCTGGCTACGGTATATGCTATTACCAAATTAGCCCCACAGCAGATGTTTGCTAGTTGAATGATATCTCCAAAGATTTACGTATGCAGTTATTTGTTTATTCTTGTTTTGATAACCACATTTGTTTGGGCATGTGTTTGTAATTTTGATTTCATGGTTATTCTCTGTAAGATTTTATTGTTCTAGCAAGATTGACAGAGTTTTCCTTTGTTTTAAAACTAGCATAGGTACAGATATCAGTAGTTTTGAATCCCTTCTAAAGTTTAATCTAATATTCCTTTGACATAGGGACCCATCCATTTTATCTCCACTTAACAGGACCCTTCAGGCTTCTTTGTCCGCCTATCTTGCAGCTGAGTTATTCCTGATTCTGACTTTCCTCCTAGTCTTTCTGAAACAATGTCAATAGTGTCTTTTGAATTTGAAATGGGTCAGGGAATTTGTGTTATGATTCCTCGCCATCCAATTGCAGCTCAAGAGACATCCATCCATTTTGTTCTTGGTAAAGATGCCTCAAATCCAGTATCTGATGCTCATCAAAGAACCATCTCTTTCTGTATTAAAATGTTAAGGTGTTCTTGAAGCTGAGCTGAACTCCATGTTTCAACAATTTGTGTAATCATAAAATTCCCAATTATTTGGTCTGTATGTTACAACACATTCCATAAGTAAACTGAAATCCCTCCTACACCCTAGTAGGCCTCTAATCCAATTTGATTATACAGTTTCCTGCTTAAGAACACCAAGCAGATAATCACTTCATCTAATGGCTGCTGCAAGATTCCATATAAGAGTTTCCGATCTCTCTGTTTGTTACTCCAAATTTGGCCATGAGTACTCAACTGCCAAATTTACTAGGCAGTTTGGTGCATATTTTTAAGTTTTAACTCTTTATTTTTTTATTTCATTAACGTATCCAGGCCAAAGAACACTCTTTATAGCAAAGACGCCAAATTGGAATGCTGTTTATCTGTGGATTATGTCAAAATATGTGGAAAATATTTCCTAGGATGCTAGAGCATAGCATTGGTCATATCCTAGTATAAACATAATTATTACCAATGACCTTACTAATCTTCTGGTGTTTTATTGGAAAGAAAAATTGTTCTATTGTTGATAACGAATCTATTACCTTGCTTGTTTCACTTTTGGAAAGAAAGCATGCCCTTTTGTACTTTGAATAGCGGATGATGTCATGCTTTCACCATTAACTAACAGCAACAAATGTAACACAATTCACCCAATTCAAACTTACATAATCTCAAGTTTCAACCTTCCACATTTATATTGCTTAATTGCAACATAGGATGAGATTAAGTGCATGCCATTTAATTGTATTACGTGGTTAGCATGAATCTGTTATAATACTTTAAAGCTTGTGTAGTAGTGCATTTTCATGGATTTCCTAGCTAGTGAGAGCGCTAAACTACTATTCGAGTGTATGTGATGAGATTGAATATGTTCCAGATCTGAAAGCATCTACATTTTTGACAGGTTTAGGAACCACAAGGTAGCGCCTTGTTTAAGTTCAGCCGACACGCCATTACAAGACTAGCCCTCTGATTGCTTGTCATATTTTGGCCCTTTTCTGGGAGCGGTTGCTTCTAGGGCTTAAGAATTTCGTTGGTCATATAGCGTATTGCTATTCACATATGATTCAAATACTTTTCACTTTATCATTTATTTTACAATTTTATTTCCTTATTTCAGTGACAACATAAATGTGTGGAGCATAATGGCTGTATTGATGAGTTGCCCTGGCCATAAAAGGGCAATTGGATTTGCTAACTCGTGGATCAATTATGAATTTTCCAATAACATACAAGTATGTCTTCTGTACTTTACTGCTACACTTTTTGTGTTGTGGGAGTGGCCTTTAAACTTGAACCTAGACCAGTCACCACCATATTTTAAGAAATCTTATGTATGTTGATGATCAGTATTAAGTGGATAGTAAGAAAACAACGAGACTGAAAAGGTAAATTATCTGAATGACAGGGCAACTCAACATCGGTAGACCAACGAGAAGTTTCCAAAGTCTGGAGCATGCAAAATTTAAGGCTATAATCACCTTCTGTGTGTTTCATTATTAATCAGGCATCAATTTGAACATTAGCATTTTTAACCATGTTTAGAGGTTGTTTGTTTCTAATATAAAATTCACATGGAATGACCGTGCATAGTAATTTTGGGAATACTCTTGAGTTTATAAGCTGGACTGCAAATCAAATTTTTATGAAAGAAAATATTACAAATCTCAAATCAAATTGCATCCTATGTCCACCATCTTAGTTAACTCTTGTACTCTTCACACAAATTCCATTATTTAGAATTATTGTGATTAGGCAAAATGGGCAATGTTTTTGATAAGGGTGCTTGTTATATTGCATTCTGAAATCCTGAACAGGAATCATCACCAAGAAACTTATTTATAAATTCATGAGGCCAACACCAATTTATTTCTACAAAGATCTTAGGACAGGTTTGTTTTTTGATAGTTAAAATGAGGGATTCTATTGAGGCCCTTACCCTTGGAAATAAAGGTAATACAATGACATGTAGTAATGCATAGATAATGTGAAAGGAGAGAAAAAGGAAAGGTAGACATGCATAACAAGGCTGGTATGTAGGGGATACAAAAATGTTTATGGCAAGTTTTTAATATCAACATGCTGCTACTGTGGAACAATCCAAGGTACTGCAGAAGGGCTCCCTTAGAGGCTTCCCAAAGCTACACCCTTAACTTTTTAGCTGGTATGCCACGGGCCGTGGTCGATAGTAACGAACCTGGTTTCAACAATTCCCTAAGCATGGACATATCACTTGTGTCACTCACCACTTGCTCCTCGCCCCTTGCACCCAGAATACAGCTAGCCAGAATAACTATAGTAGCTCTCATTTCCATGTCCATGAGCTCTGAGAGGGAGCAAGCTGGACCATCGAGAATTATCCTGATATCAACTTTCCCTTTAGTCCCCACAATCAACTCTTCAGCAGTCCATCTCCTGCTTTTGTTAATCAGGGCTCACCAAAGAGTGCAGTCAATGAGTCAACCATAATTGATGTCAATGTCTTTGCAGGCTGATCATTTCGTAATGTAGTGCCATTGTCTCCACTGTGTGGACACAAGAAGTAGGCAACTTTATGGTACATCATAATTCTGTCAAAATATTATTCACTGCATGGATTCACACAAGGGTAGGGATCTCTCTATTGATCTCAAGAAGAAACACACGTGGAATAACATTTTGAAGTAATGTTTCTGTAATCACAAAGATTGTAATTGACATGATGAAGCAATTGGTCATAATTCTGTCAAAATATTATTCAATGCATGGATTCACACAAAGGTACGGATCTCTCTATTGATCTCAAGAAGTAACACACATGGAATAACATCATGCTACAAAGAATTTGAAATAATGTTTCTGTAATCACAAAGATTGTGATTGACATGATGAAGCAATTGGTCTAAATCAACCTATGGTTAGTGAAAGAAATTGAAATATCAATTAGGGATTTAATTCAGAATATAGGGTTTTGGTGGATGAAGGCAGCACCCAAGGGATGATTTCTGTTAAAACAAAGCGCTAGGTTGAGTGATTTGCCCCATTTTAGTTTCCAATCCTTAAATGATACATGGAAGAAATGTGTACTTTCAAAATTTAAA